>PVJS01014602.1:0-40122 GCA_004027185.1 Glis glis | reverse complement strand
GGGGGGGGGCTCACTAAGTAGCTGAGGCTGTCCACGAACCCGGATCCTCCGGTCTCTGCCTCCCAAATACTGGGATTACAAGCGTGTGCCACCACGCCCAGCCTGGCTTAACACATTTTAAAAAGTAAAGCTTAGTAGTGATATCTATCTAATAAAGTATTGAAATTAATATTAGCAAAGTACTTAAGAAAGTGAATAGTACATAGCATCATGCAATTATGTAACTAAAAAGTAAAATAAATGCTTCTTGGGGATCTCAGAAGTAACAATCTAAATGGAGAGAGGAGAGAGACTGGAAGAATAGATGGTGGGATCCGTTTCCAGGGATAAGGTTTGACAGAAGGATTAGGAGCTGGGGGAAAGCATGGGGAGGCCAAGTTTCTTACACTGTATGGCTCGGAAGCGGGGAAAGGTGGGCGAATCCCCAGCTCCAACCTCAAAGACGTTTCTTCTCCGGTCAAGGCCAGGTGAGGCCTGCACGGTGATGCGGTGCTTGAAGTCTGGGATTTGGGGGAGGAGAGAGCAGGTGCAGGTTTGTGATGACGGAGAGCCAGAACCCCAAACCTCACGGGCACTCGGCCTGCTACCAGGCCACGCCGGCAGTGGCACAGTGGCTGGGTGACTGGGGCAGCCTCACTGCCTTCCCGGGCCCCAGGATTTCAATAAAGAAAGCGTAGAACTGGGACTCCACCACTAGTACAAGCCAGAGTCGGAGGTTCCCCAGCGCCCGCCCCGCCTCCTAGGTCTTCCCAGAACTTTCATGAACCCCGCCCCTTCCCGGCCGCAGCCACTCCCCGACCGGCATGCAAATATTTCCGCCAGAACCCGCCCACAAACACAAAAAAACCACCTCCGGTCCCACCCCTTCCAGCCTTCATCTCACGGGTCCACCCACCAATACCCTACACCAATCCCAGTGCGGCCAGCACACAAGCCTGGCTCCACCCCTCCGCCCGCGGAGCCAATGGGCTCCACGGCCCCGCCCCCAGTGCCCGCAGCCAATGGGCTCCACGGCACCCTAGGACGGCCCCTTACCGAGGGGCATGCTGATGCGCTCGCCGGCGTCCCGCGCCCGGAGCTTGCTGCGCTTGAACGTGCCGCGGCGACGGCGGACGTGCGGCCGTTCGCGATCCACCTGCTGCAACAGCAGCGTTAGCTCGCGCTCGAACACCTCTAGCTCCCACTGGGCCAGCAGGTGCTCGCGCCGCCGCAGCTGCTCCGCTTGTGATCGCTGCTCGCGCGCCGCGCGCGTCAGTTCCTCCTCACGGCTCAGTAGTTCCTGCAACAAGGAAGGTGGCGGGTTCGTCCCGGCACTGACCCTGGCACCCACCCCCATTCTCTGCCCCACGGAGAGTGGGGAACACTTTTTTCCAGTCCTGGGTCCCCCGACTCCTTCGCACCTTTTCCTTGGCCCGCAGCTCGTCAAAAAGGCCCTGGATCTCGCGTTTCCAGCCTTCTTGCATGGAATGGAAGGAGTCCCGGGGCATTTCCCGCAGGACCTGCGCCTCTAGCGCCTCCAACTGCTGCAGGATGGAGGCGAAGTCGGGCCTGCGGTGAGGGTCCTGTGCCCAGCAGTCTAGGGGCACGGCAGGGAGGGGGGACAGAATAAGAAGGGGGTCTGTGGGTGGATATGTCCTGGGCCAGGGAGCTCTGCCCCTTATCCGCCTGCCCAGTCTCTTACCGGCCATCAGCTGTGCGAAGGGCTCGGGGCAGGTGGAGGGGATGGGCAGTGTGAGCTTGTTAACTGCCACACCATAGGCCACAGCAAGACAGTCAATACCACGGTAGGGCACCTCCCCAGTCAGCAGTTCCCACAGCAGCACCCCAAAGCTGTGGGAAAGACAAAGAACCTGCATGCCCTCCTCTGCCTACTTACTGCCATATACACCCTAAAGCAACAAAGAACTAAATGGTTTAGATCCCTTTCCCTAGGCTCAGCCTGTCTGCCCATCCCTAGGCAAAGGCAACCACCTCTGCCCTTTGGAGCCCCATAGCAGACCCTGTTCAACCCCCCAGGCCCGCACCTCCAGACATCGCTGCCCTTAGAGAAGGTGGAGGCCTTGATAACCTCGGGAGCCATCCAGGCATAGGTGCCCGCAGCGCTCATTTGTGTGGTCTTGTGCCACTCTCGGGCCAAGCCAAAGTCGGTGATCTTCAGGGTCTTGTGCTCCATGTCGTCCCCCTCAATGGGCTGCAGCAGCAGAACTAGGGAAGAAGTAGGACAGGATTGTGGGTATTCCAGGATAGGTGATGGGGACAAGGGAAGAGCTGGGACCAAACTGTCATCTGACGTTCTGGCCAGGTACTGGGTGCACAGAGATGAGGTCTTACCCCAGAGATCTCACAGCTGGGGATGGGGTGGAATCAGACAAAAAATAACAATTCTGGGATACATTTTCCCAGGATCTACAGTTCTGGGACACACTTCCCAGAGGCCAGATATTTTACAATTAGCTCTAGCACTTAAAAAAAAATCAATAAGGTAGGTATTATTATTATTCCTATTTTACAGATGAGGAGACAGCTGGGAAATGACTCAGCCAAGGACATTTACCAATAGAGCAGAGATTCCACCCTGCTCTGTGTGGCTTGTGTTCTAACTTTTCCCTAATATTGCACAGAATAAAAACTGATAATGTGGCAGCTTTTTAGCATTTGTGGCTCTGATTTCAAGAGAAATCCGTGAGTACATTGACATTTTGCTGAGGCAGGAGTGTGAATCAGAACCTGCCAGGGGTAGGAGCAGCAGGGAAGCCCTTGAGCACGGAAGCCTAGCAGGCATCACAGGCCCCGGTGCCTACATCACATCGTGGCTAGTGCAGCAACACTCAATGGAAAAATTCCAAAAGATACCTACTGAGGCAGTTGGGTGTGAGGAGAAAGGGAGGGGTGGTGGTTCTTGGCCACAAAGGAGGAGCTTGCGGCAGATGTAGGAGTGGATGGTCAGACTTGGCAGGGACTCCTGGCTTTGACCCAAATGGGGCCACCAGACTTGGTACAGGGAGGAGAAGCAGCAACTTGTAAATCTCTTGCTAAGACAAAAATGACTCAAGTGAGAGGAGTTTTTGAGGAATAGAAAGAGGACAAAGTCATAGAATCATCAAGGGTCTGAAAGAGCTCCTCTACTTCTCTAGTTATACCCAAGTGCATTGTAAAGAAGTGACATCTGGGCCAGGCGTGGTGGCGCACGCTTGTAATCCCAGTACTTGGGAGGCGGAGACCGGAGGATCAGGGTTCGCGGCCAGCCTCAGCTACTTAGTGAGGCCCTCCGCAACTTTGTGAGACCTGGTTTCAAAATAAAGGATAAAAAATAGGGCCGGGGGTGTAGCTTGGAGGTAGAATGCCCCTGGGTTCAATCCCTGATACCGCAAAAAAAAAAAAAAAAAAGAAGTGACATCTGTGTTTGCACGTGTGTTGGGGCACACCCCTTAGTCTCCTGCCCAGGACGTCAGCAAGTAGTGTGGGTGGCATAGGTACTGGGGGTGGGGCAGAGGAGAGGGCACCTACACAGCCAGGTGAGTCAAGGAGGACTTCTCAGAGGAGGTGGCACACCAGGTGTTCATCTTTGAGGGCCTGAAGCCCCACCTCCTGATCCTAGCCAAGCCCTGTGGGCCTTGTTGGGCCTTGTTGGGGATCTGGCACTGCTGCCTGATCCCATCCCACCATCCTTGGCTCCCAGGGTCTCTGCTGTTTGGTTCTGTTTCTTTGAGGGCTTCTCCAATCCTCAGCTACTTCGATGCTGGTGCTCCTCAGAGCCCAGCCTCTCCTAGACCTCTATGCATAGGCAACGGGCTATCTCAGCCTCCTCCAGGTAACATCTTCCCCTCCCCACTGGCATCTTCCATATTAGAGCTCTAGGCCAGACCGGAGATGGTTCAGTTGCCTGTTAGCTGCTACCTGGCATCCATGCACCAATAGCCTTTATTGTGCCTCTGTGTCCTACAAACTTTCCTGTAGTTTCTCCTAATTCAGAGAATGGTCTCGAAATCCACCCACTCCTCTAAGCCAGACTGAGGCTGAGTCTTACACGGTTAATAAAGCTGAGGATAACAACAAAACCCACCTCAGGGTCATCCCAGTATTAAACCAGGTCACTTTTTTTTGTTTGCAGTACTGGGGGCCAAACCCAGGAACCCTCTACCACCGAACTACATCCTCAGCCCTTTTTGTTTTTTATTTTGAGATAGGGTCTTGGTAAGTAGCACAGGCTGGCCTCAAACTTGCTATCCTCCTGCCTCAGCCTCCAAATTTGCTGTGATTAAAGGCATGTGACACTGGGCCTGGCTAAACCAGTTCATATTTGTGTGTATTTGTGGTACTGAGGATTGAACCTAGGGGCGTTCCACCTCTGAGCTACATCCCCAGTCCTATTTGATTTTTTATTTTGAAACAAGGTCTCACTAAATTGCTGAGGGCTTACATCACTGAGGCTGGCCTGAAACCTACGATCTTGTCTCAATCTCCCAAGTACTGGGATTACAGGCGTGCACCAGGACACCTAGCTCCAGTTCATACTTTTTTTTTTTTTTGCGGTACTGGGGATTGATCCCAGGGGCATTCTACCTCTGAGCTACACCCCCAGCCCTATTTTTATTCTTTATTTTGAAACAGGGTTTCATCAAATTGCGAAGAGCCTCACTAAGTAGCCGAGGCTGGCCGTGAACCTGCGATCCTCCTGTCTCAGCCTCCCAAGTACTGGGATTACAAGCGTGCGCCACCACACTTGGCTGTCCAGATCATACTTTTTAAAGCCTCTGCTCAGGGTCTGACACCTGGCAGAAGCGTTCTAAATGGCAGCTGCCCTAAACATTCTGCACTCACATTTGTCACGTCCATTCTCTCCTTTCCACCCTCCATCACTCCTCTCTTCCAGCCTCACAGCTGCCTCCCATCTGGCCACTGGAAGCTCAGCACCAGACACGATGAGCCCTGCGCAAGCTCAGCCCAGGAGGAATAGCAACAGGCCGGGGCAGGAGGGGGAATGGGCATGGGCACCCTCTCTGGAGCCCAGGCTCACCTCTCCTCTCCTCCTGGCTGATCTCTAGCCACCAGACTGGTGATGCCCTTTCTGTACCCGTATCTCAGACAGGGTGACCAGTCTCCCCAAGTGCAGCAACTTATTCATCGTCTCAGGACTTCTTTGTACTTGTGGCCGTTTTGCCTCCTCCCCACTCCTCCCTCTGACACCTGCTAAGCCTCGACCTCACCCTCACCTCCCGCTTTTCCTCCAAGCCATCTTGCTGCCTGCCTGGGCCTTGAACTTGTCCCAACCCAAGTTGCTGATGTAGCGTCTACTAGAAACCCTGGGCATGGGAGACTGGGGCTACCCAGAGAAGGGCCAAGCCTTGCAGAGGCCCACACCCAGAGCTCCCTAGCCTCTATGAGGGACCTGGCTACCAGCACCCCCATTCCCCACAAGCTGGCCCCTGTAGAGCTCAGGAGTGGCCTGGGCAGCTCACACCTCTTCCGCTTCCCTCCCATGGTCCCTACTTCTCCTTTCTGGGAGGCCTGGGCCAGGTCTCCAACTAGGGAGGGGGTCCTTTGGGGAGAATTGGGGGAGGTCAGACCCAGGCCGGGCTGGCTGGTCAGTCCTGTGACTCGTGGGCCTGGAGAATTCCCCCTTCTCTCCCCGCCAGGCTTCCTCACAAGGCCCCCATTGTCCAGGAAAATCACGCCATTGTTTCCTGCCTGCGCCCCCCCATCCCAGAGACTCCCCCACCCCAATCCCGCAGACAGCAACTCAGGCCTAGAACTGGGGTCTGCGAGGTTGGATGCCGGGCTCGGAGAGGCTGAGGGCACCTTGCCTGGCCTTCACCACCACCACTCAGACTCCCGAGAGGGAAGCAGGGGAACTGGGGGGGAAGTGGGGGAGCAATCCCTGGCTCCTTCCTCTCTGGCACCCCCCCACCCCCAGCTCTTTCCTCCCCTGCAGGCAGCTGGGCTAGGGAGGGAGCAGGGGCTGGAGCAGGGGCAGGAAGCCAGCCCAGGGGCAGCAGGAAACACAGGAAGCTGTGGGGAGGGTGGGGAGCAGGGGCCTGGGCTATTGTTCCATTTTTTCTGGAAAGAAAACGGAGGAAAAACAGAAGACGGGAGCCCCCCACCCCCTGGGCCTTCGGGGAATCCCCATCAGGCTAGAGCAGGGAGTTGGGGTCCCTAGATGGCTAGAGTGAGGCTGAGCAGTGGGACCTACTCTCTACTATGGATGAGTGTGTGGGGGTGGCTGGCAGGCCTCCTGTGGCCTTTCCAACCCTAACAAGGGCTTAGATATCATCAGGTCCTGGTCCTCTGCTCCCACAGCCCCTTGTCCATGGTGAGCCAAGGCTCATAGCTCAAGCTATCCATGCTGATCTCCTCTAGGAAGCTCTGTGTCTCTCCAGTGACCCCACTCAGTGCCCTCCCTCACATTTCCTACTGCTCTCTAGCGTGTGTCCTTCATGGTGCTGGGTTCTGTCTCCTTCCTTTTGCTCTGATCAGGCCCTGCCTGGACACCTGAGCAGGGGTTCTGGCCTGGCATGAAGCCTGCCTGCTTTGGGGAGCCCTCTCAGCCTGTCACTTGCTTGTCTTGGGCTCGTGATGGACAGCGTGTGCAGAGCCTGAAATGGCCAGAGATGGAGTCTCCCTTAGCCAGGCACTCCAACCCCCAAAGCTGATTCCAGGCTGGGCCCCCTGGAGATACTGTCCTCAAAGGTGCACATCCATGGCTGCCCGTCACGCATCATGCACCAGGGTTCGCCCAGGCCGTTGAGCTGTTTCGGCCTCCTGGTCACTCCCTTTTTAGAGAGGCTGAAATTGAGGGTCTGAGGTGAAATAACCAACTAGAAGTCATGTAGTCAAGGAGGGCTGAGCCAGGATTCAGCTCTGCCCCAGCCTTACCTCCATTGGGGGTTGTCCCTGATAAGAGCTGTGTCCTGGAGGAGCTGCTCATCATGAGGGGAGTGTGTGTGGCAGGGCGGGGTGGGGGGCAGCAGAGCAACACCATGAATGTGAACTTTAGGGGAAGAAAAAATGAGGATAAAGAGCATTTCTAGGGGACTTCCTTGAGGTGGTGGCCATAGTTAGGCAGGATGCTGATAGCCCAATTGAGAAATCTCAGTCTCTTAATTTGCCCCAACTGCAGGTGAAGACTGAAGCAAGGACTTCTTCTGGGGCTGGGGCAAGGGGATTCCTGCTTTGGGGCCAGCGTAAGATCATGGTGCCCCTGGACAGCTGGGACTCTCTTAAGGAAGCAGCTTCTGCCTCCAGCAGATCCCTGGCTAGACTCAAGCTGAGTGTTGGGAGGAGGTGTGTGCCTGCCCCCCCCCACCATGTCCATGCCCCTTGAAACTCACTGTTGTTGGACTTGAGGTCGCGGTGGATGACAGGCACCAGGGCCTCGCAGTGCAAGTAGTGCATCCCACGGGCGATCTGCACAGCCCAGTTGACCAGCACATGGGGGGGCACACGCCGCCCAGCCAGGGCGCGGCTGAGGGGCCCACCAGCCGCATACTCCATCACCAGGCATAGGTTTGGCTCCTCCAGGCACACAGCTTTCAGGGCAATGATGTTGGGATGTGCCAGCATGGCGAAAAGCCGGGCCTCCTGGCGAACGCTCTCAGCTGTCACACTGATGTCCTCATCGGGGTCCTGGCGAGCTGCTTTCACAGCCACCAGCTCCCCTCGCCAGCTGCCACGGTAGACCTTGCCGAAGCCACCAATGCCGATCACCTCCTCCAGCCGCAGCTCCTGGAAGCTGGCCATCTCACAGGGGGGTGGGCCGCCACCCCGAGACACATAGTTGGATGGAAAGATGCCCACCTGGCCACCCACCTGGCCCGCCCACCAGCCCTCATCTCCTGAGATGGCTGCATCCCGGGACAGCACTTCCACACGGTCGCCCTTCCGTAGGGCCAGCTCGTCCTGCCCGTTGGGCTCATAGTCGAACAGGGCTGTCCACACAGGGTTGGCATAAGCCGCTGCCTTCGGGGACCCCTCTTGTCGGCCTCCGCCACCACCCCCGCCGCCCCCACTGCCACTGCCGTTCCATGACCCCAGAGGGCTCTTGAGGAAGAGGTTCTTCAAGGGCTCCATGGCCAGGAGCCGGCGTTGGAATGTGTGGGGAATCTTCTCCGGGTGCCTGTGGTCCCCACCCCAGCTGGCTGCCAAGGCCCTAGTGCCTGAACCTGGGCATCCGGGCTCTGGCCCTCAGCCCCAGACCCACGCCTCTCTGGGGAGCCAGGAGTGTCGCCTCCCGGCCCCCCGCATCTCGGGCTTCTGGAGGAAAGCACCCAGGGCAGTGTGGTCAGGCTGGAGGGGTGGGGCCCTGAGGCCTCCGGTGCCTCACCATGGCTGGTTTGGAGGGGCCCGGGCGTCCCTCAGTCCTGGAGTACTCCTGATAGGCTGGCTCCAGCGCCCGCCAAGTGTAAGGTGCGGCCTGCCAGGGGCAGTGCCTGGACTCCGGTTGGGTCTTTACGTGTAGCGAGTGGAGGAAGAGTCCCCAGATGGGTCGAAGCTGCCTCTTCCCGGCTCTGGTGCTTCGGCCCCGACGGCTCC
Organism: Glis glis; assembly: GCA_004027185.1. Taxonomy (NCBI): domain Eukaryota; kingdom Metazoa; phylum Chordata; class Mammalia; order Rodentia; family Gliridae; genus Glis; species Glis glis. The sequence goes on along the minus strand of PVJS01014602.1, from coordinate 31,593 downwards.
GACCCCGTTCCCTTCTTCCTCCTCCCTTTGTACTTTGGCCCCGGGGGCGGGAGGCAGAGGTGGAGGGTGGAGTTTCACTTTTTTCCGCTCTTCTCCCTCCTGCAGGAAACAGCATCAGATGACGCGGACGGGTTGTACCGCTCCCCTCCCGCAGGCTCCGGGCGACTGGGCTGGGGAGTTCCCGGGGAGGCGGGCCAGGAGAGGCGGAACGAGGGCAAGGGTAGCCCGGGACCCCCATCACAGCAGACTTTGGGATCTAGGGAAAAAAGCTGGGTGCTCCGCTGCCCAGGGTCAAAGTTGGTCTCAGTTAAGGACGGGCCACCCCTGCCCTCTGCTTCTGAATCTACATCAGCAAAATGGGCTATAGAATCGCGCCGGGCAGCGCAGCAAGCCCGAGTCTGGTTTTGGCTACGAAGTTGTGGGACTGTGTGACCCATTCTCTCCAAGCTTCATTCTCTTCATACGTGAAATCGGGACAAGAAGCTCTGTTTTGCAGACCGAGTGGGATGGGTTGAGGAAGACTGGAAGGCAGGCGAAACTGGCTGCACCTCAAACTCTTGGAACCAGCTAAGGCTCTCCTCTTCCCCTCACCTGGAAAACAATCCGCTTCTTCGTGTCCCTTCCCCAGTGGACATAAACCTGAGGCTGTTGTCCATAAACCTACCCAGGATTGAATTCAGAATAACTAAGCACTTCTCACAACCCCTGGGTAGGTAGGGTTGACCCCAATTGCCTGGAGCATGTCACTTTAAGAAAGACGACGCTATCCTATTCGACTATTCCTGCCTGTTCTGGAGGATCGCGCTCTACCTACTAGGTCTGATCTCTGACCCGGAAGTAGAGGCGCTCAGGGTAAGAGACGCTCGTGACGTTAGAGGTCTAGCAGCAAAAGGGGCGGCCCAAGAGGGGCGTGATCCGGTAAGGCAGAACTCCTAGCAGCAGTCCTGGGGAGTCCACGCCTCCATCTTTTCTCCGCCTCCTGTAACTCACTGGAGGAGCTTTGCGCCAATTACTCCTCCGTCATCCAATGGCCTCTCAACTATCCCTTTGGTTCCTCCCAGCGCTTCTCTCCAGGTTGGGCTCCGCCTGGATGTGCGCATGCGCCCAGCCACTTCTACTTTTTTGGACTTTCTTTAGACCTGGACTCTGCGCATGCCCAAAGGACGCCTCCGTGTCTCGTCGCTCCGCCGGCTTTCTGCGCTTGCGCATCCATGCCGCCAGGTTTTCCTTTTCCGGGTCCTAACTGGGTCTATCGGGCGCATGCGCTACTGCAGGCTGGCGGCTCGCGGCTTCTTCTTCCGGCCTTCCCCTTGGGCCGGCACCGGCAAAAGCGGGGCAAACGCAGGGCCCCAAGCGAGTGACCTACGACCTCGAAAGTGGACTTCAGGGTCCCAGGGCTTTCCCCCGTCCGGAGCCAAGGGAGCCGTCGCCTGCACCCCGAGAGCACCCACCCCACGCCCACCTCTGGATGCCGCCGACGGGTGCCCGGCCCGTGCCCCGCGCCTGTCTGCTGGTTCGGCCCCTCAGAGCAATTCTGGGCCAGGGGTGGGGGCTCAGACCCCGCCCCTGATGCAGCCCCACCCCCGCGCCCGGGCCGCCCTCCGCTGACTCCCCGGCCGGCCCCGCCCCCTGCCCGCACCCTCGCCCCGCCGATCCCCTCCCCCGCTGGGGGAGGCCATGGCGTGAGCTCGAGGCCGAGCCCCGGGGCCCTCGGGCGCCAGGCGGGGCATGGGCCGGGGGCCGCCCCCATGAGGGTCCCGGGACGGGGGCGCGCGCAGCAGCGGCGGGGCCATGGGGTCTCAGGTGTTACAGATCCTGCGCCAGGGGGTGTGGGCCTCGCTCACTGGCGGTTGGTTCTTCGACCCACATCAGAGCACCTTTTCCAATTGCTTCCATCTCTACGTCTGGATCTTCCTACTCACCTTTCCCTTCTTGCTGTACATGGTGAGACACTGCCGCCACCTGTTAACTCCTGCCGGTAAAGGGAGGGCGGGATGTCACGGAGGGCAGGCAGCCTGGCAGGGATTCGGGGGCCATGACTAGGGCGATGGATTGTGGAGAGAGGAATCGCTGTAGTGTTTGGGTGTGTGTGGAGGAGAGATCAATTTTTTCCTTTCCTGGGTCATGTGACCTTGAGCCCCTCATTTAATCTCTTTCTCCAGTTAAGCAGATGGCATAGCTCTCAGATAGGGTTTCTGTAGTGGTTGCATGGAGGGGTGGTGAAGTCTTTTTTGTGGGCTCGTGTATCCTAGCCCTGACAGTGGTGGCAGGTGTACCCCAAGGGGGCAGGGCTCTGTGAGAAGGGACCTAACTTGCTGTCACCTCCAGGTCCTGCCCCCCAGCTTGATTGTGGCTGGCGTATACTGCCTCGTGGTGGCTGTCATCTTCGCCACCATCAAGACTGTGAACTATCGTCTTCATGCCATGTTCGACCAGGGCGAGATTGTGGAGAAGCGCAACTCTACCATGGGGGAGCAGGAGGAAGAGCCTGCCCAGGGGGACAGCAGTCTGCCCAGGTGGGTGGGGCAGGGGTCTTGGGCCCTGAGCCTTGGAAGGTGGAGGAGGGGCCAGGGGAGCACTGGCTTCCTCAGTGAACATGAGCATTTGTCCTTTTTCATTCTTGAAATGTAGAGGGATCTTTGAGGGGGAAGAGTGACGAAGACATTGAAGAGAAACACTTAGAGAGGGGAGATTAGTTCAAACCTACTTCTCTTTCCACTGCCAGGGACCCCGGCGTGGAGATGACAGTGTTTCGGAAAGTGAGTTCCACACCCCCGGTACGCTGCAGTTCTCAGCATTCCGTGTTTGGCTTCAACCAGGTCTCGGTGAGTGGTCCCAGCCTCGGATTCTGCTACTGCTCTCCTCGGGGTCAATCCCTGTTGTGGCCAAGTCCTGAGCTGTTTGCTCCTTTGTGTCCCTTTGCTCAGGAGCTGCTGCCCGGGATGGAGGACTCAGGGCCCCTCAGAGGTAGGTGGCTGCTGCTCAGGGCTAGAGCACATTAGTGTGAAATGGGCTGGCATGTGGCTGCGGCGGGGCCCTGCTGATGCCTCTGGTGCTGTGGGTTGCAGACATCAAGGAGCTGGTGCGGGAGCAGGGCAGCAACAACGTGATCGTGACCTCCGCCGATCGAGAGATGCTGAAGCTCAGCTCACAGGAGAAACTGAGTGAGTAGGCATAAGAGGGCAGGGATGTGGAAGAAATACCAGCTGTCCTGTCTTTGAATCACCCTAACTTTGGTCCACTTGTACTCTTGGGCTCCCTTTGTACTCTTGGATGGGACCTCCACAGTGTTCCTGTCCTGGTTGTGCTCTCAGGGAAAGCAGGGGTCATGAGGCCCCTTAGCCACCAGTGTCTTTTACCTCGTGCCCTCTCTGTGTTCTTTTTCCTTACAGTTGGAGACCTTCCCCAGACACCCCCCGGAGTTGTCCCAGACCCTTCTCTCCCCAGCACAGACTCTTCAGAGCGTTCTCCCCTTGCTGGAGATGGAGCTCCCTGGGGAGGGAGCAGTATAGCTGACACTCCCATGAGCCCCTTACTGAAGGGAAGCCTCAGCCAGGAGCTGAGCAAGAGCTTCTTGACCCTGACGCGGCCTGACCGGGCCCTGGTAAGGACCAGCAGTCGACGGGAGCAACGCCGGGGAGCCAGCGGTTACCAGCCGCTGGACCGGCGGGGCTCAGGTGAGCCCACGCCTCAGAAAGCTGGCTCCTCGGATTCCTGCTTCAGTGGCACTGACAGGGAGACGTTGAGCAGCTTCAAGAGTGAGAAGACAAACTCAACGCACCTGGACAGTCCCCCTGGTGGGCAAGCCCCTGAGGGCAGTGACACCGATCCCCCCTCCGAGGCTGAGCTGCCTGCCTCCCCAGATGCTGGGGTTCCTTCGGATGACACATTGCGCTCCTTTGATACAGTCATTGGAGCAGGGACGCCGCCGGGCCCAGCTGAGCCGCTCCTGGTTGTGCGGCCTAAGGACCTGGCCCTGCTACGGCCTAGCAAACGGCGGCCACCCATGAGAAGACACTCTCCCCCCGGCCATGTCCCTCGACGGCCCCTGCTTGAGGGTGGGGGCTTCTTTGAGGATGAAGACACCAGCGAGGGCAGCGAACTGAGCCCAGCTTCCAGTCTCCGATCACAGCGCCGCTACAGTACTGACAGCTCCTCATCTACTTCCTGCTACTCCCCTGAGAGTTCCCAGGGTGCAGCAGGGGGGCCAAGGAAGCGGCGGGCACCTCATGGGGCCGAGGAAGGGACCGCTGTGCCTCCTAAGCGGCCCTATGGGACCCAGCGGACGCCCAGTACCGCCAGCGCCAAAACGCATGCACGTGTGCTGAGCATGGATGGGGCAGGGGGTGACGTCCTAAGGGCTCCCCTGGCCGGCTGCAAGGCTGAGCTGGAGGCGCAGGTGGGAGTGGAGCTGGCTGCTGGGGAGCCTGCTGTGCTGCCTGCCGAGGCCCGCAGCGGACCTGCTGCCAACCAGCCTGGCTGGCGGGGGGAGCTGCCAGAGGAAGGTGCTGTGGGGGGAGGTGAGTCTTGGCTGTGGGGGTTGGGTGCTAGAGGGGAGCTGGGGGGCATGGGCTTGGGCAAAGGGCGGGCTGGAGTGGACTTGGTCAGCGTCAGCTCCGCCTCCCTCTCAGGCAGCAGATGGACGTGGACTCAGTGATTGAGTGACGTTGTGGGGTCAGCAGGGCCCAGCCACCGGCTCCGGGTCCTGTGGTTAGCACCTGAGCCTCTGCTCCCCGAGGACTCTCGTCATCCACGGTCATCTTCCTGGCTACCAGTGGGGCAGGGCAGATCAGTGTCGTCCTTATTTCCAAATGAGAAAACAGAGGCACGAACGGCTAGGTGACCTGGCTGGGCTCCAGAGCCAGAGCGTGTTGGACTAGGTCTGACCTTTAGCGCCATGCTGGAGCGCCTGCCCCCCTCGTTCCCCCAGCTCTGTTCGAGCCTCTGTCACTTATGCTCGGGGCCTCTCTCTGGGCAGCAGCGGAGGAGACAGGCAAGCGGGACCACTCAAGCAATGTGAGGCGAACCCAGGCAATCCGGAGGCGCCACAATGCAGGCAGCAACCCCACCCCTCCAGCCTCTGTCATGGGCTCGCCCCCCAGGTAAGCACCTGCCTCCCAGGCTGCGGGCAGAGGGGCAGCTGGCTCTGGTCGGTGCTCACCCAGGCTGCCCCCTCTCCAGCAGCCTGCAGGAGGCTCAGCGGGGCCGGGCTGCCTCCCACTCCCGGGCACTGACGCTGCCCTCCGCCCTACACTTCGCTTCTTCACTGCTGCTCACCCGGGCTGGTGCCAATGTGCACGAGGCCTGCACCTTTGACGACACCTCTGAGGGTGCCGTGCACTATTTCTACGACGAGAGTGGTGAGTCTTTCCCAGCCAGCCCAGCCCTTTTCCCCTCCCATGGACAGTCATTCGCTAAGCAACAGCGCTGTTGGTTAACTAGCTTCTTGGGCCCATGGCAAGTGCTTTATCTCTGCTGCCTAATGTCATGCTCACAGTACCTCTGAGGTGTGGGTGTCCTCATCATCCTCGTTCTGCTGGTGGGGAAACCAAGACACACCGGAAGTCACAGGTCGACCACAGGGCCCAGGCTCTTGACTTGCAGGCCCTTTCCTGTCCAGGTCTTGGTGCCTGGGGAAATGCACAGTGTTCCTCATTTGATGGCCTTGGTGCCCACATGGATCATGCCTTGCACTCCTGTCCCTGACGTGGCCTCACCTCCCATACTCCTGTTTCAGGTGTGCGGCGTTCCTATACCTTTGGCCTGGCTGGAGGTGGCTATGAGAATCCTGTGGGGCAGCAGGGGGAACAAGCAGCCAATGGAGCATGGTGAGTCTCCGTTCTAGGCCTCTTGCAGGCCAGTGGCCTGGTGTGCTACATTTCTAGGGAGCACCCTAAACCTAGAGTTCTCTCTATTCCTTTGCTGGGCTGGGGCAGGCAGCTCAGACCTGGGATGGAGAGCAGTGAAGGGCAGACCTGCAGGGATCCCTGGGGGCCCTGGCTCCCTGGCACTTCCAAAGCAAGAAGCCTGGGGCCCGCTTCCCAGGAAGGAGGGCAAAAGTGTATGCTCAACAGTGTGTGTGCAAGCCACAGCCTGGGGGGCACTTCTGCCACCTGTGGCCTCTTGACTCAGATGCTCCTTCTGTCTCTTGGGTCCCTAATCATAGGACAGGCAGCCCTACCTGCTTGGCTTTGTCTTCAGCCCCAGTCATGCCCTTAACCCTCATGGCTTCTTTTTTTTTTTTTTTTTTTTTTTAGCAGTACTGGGGATTGAACCCAGGGGCATTCTACCTCCAAGCTACATCCCCAACCCTATTTTTTATTCTTTATTTTGAAACAGGGTCTCACTAAGTTGTGGAGGGCCTCACTCAGTAGGGGAGGCTGGCTGCAAACCTGCAATCCTCCTGTCTCAGCCTCCCAAGTACTGGGATTACAAGCATAACCCTCATGGCTTCTGTACCCACAGGGACCGCCACTCACATTCCTCCAGCTTCCACTCAGCTGACGTCCCTGAAGCAACAGGAGGCCTGAACCTGCTACAGCCCCGGCCTGTGGTTCTGCAGGGCATGCAGGTGCGCCGGGTGCCGCTGGAGATCCCGGAGGTGAGCAGCTGGGGAAGGGCTGAGCCAGGGGTCTGTCATGGGGTGAACAGACCACTGAGGCTGGCCCGGGTAGAGCTCGCCCAGGTACCCCAGGGGCAGGCTGCCCTGAGGGAGGACTCGGGTTCTACTGTGTCTGTCCTGACCTTTGATGGCTCATAGAAGGTGCATAGACCCTGGAGTTGAATGGCTCAGGAAGTTGTATATTCATATTATTCTATGAACGTGTCTGGAGGACTTTCCTAATCCCTTGATTCCTGCGGTTAACTGGGTTAGGTGTTTGCAGTCATACCTGCAAAAGTGGCAGCTTAGTTTGCCAAACAGCATTCACGCTGTTCCCTGTACCTGGCATTTTAGGTGTGTGATTGCCTGGGGCGTCTTTGTTAATGCCTCGTGTCTCTTCGTGGTTATTGATAGTGTCCTTTTTCACTCCTAAAAACATCCCGATTTGGACAAAAGTTTATGTGGTCAGTGTATTAATACCAGAAGTACTAAGAACGCATGAAACGTGATCTCACCTGTAGTCCCAGCTACTCAGGAGGCTGAGGCAGGAGGATCCCAGCAGTTCAAGGCCAGCCTGAGCAACATAGTAAGACTGTCTCAAAAATAAATAAAAACATGTAATCTCAGAATTTAGAAAATCGTAAAAGGAGTGTACTCACACATCTATCACCCAAGGCCACAGGTAAATTGTGAGCAGCATTCGAAGCCTCCGTATGCCCTTTCCTGATTTTACTTATTCTTTGTAACTATCACATGGGATCGGCATCATTGTCCATGATATCAGGCTGACAGCTACCTCCTGAGACAGGGCCTGTGCATCTCTGCCTCTCCACTGTGTCCTCAGAGGCCAGCACAGGGCCAGGCCCATGGCTGTGCCCCTGAATGCTTGTCGAATGAAGGCACCCAGAGGGGTGAATTAGGGCCTCACAGCATTGGCATCCACGGTTGCTCAGGACTGGATACTCTGAGCCCCAGGGTGTAGTGGCCATAGAAACTGATGGCTTCATCTGGGAGGAAGTAACATTTGTGCCAGGTCCTGAAAGATGGGTGGATTTCTCTAAGCCTGGGACAAGGCTGGAGATTCTGCTTGAATGGGGAAGACAGACATGGGTGTTGGTGATGCTGGCACCTGGTTGCCCCTAGCAGCCATTAATCCATGTCATGGGAACCTGGAGCAAGGACCAGGCCCTTGTGATGGAGTGTCAGGGCAGACCACAGGGCCATACCCTGATGGCGGGGACTTCCTACGCTGAGGGAAATGGTGGACCAGACCTGCGTGCTGGGGGTGGGAGTAGTGCTAGACCACAGAGGGGTGGCGGGGCTGATGGCTGCGGCTGTGGGGACTGCAGTTTGACCTGCTGGACCAGGACTCCCTGCACGAATCCCAGGAGCAGACACTGATGGAGGAGGCACCACCCCGTGCCCAGCACAGCTACAAGTACTGGCTTCTTCCCGGCCGCTGGACCTCTGTGCGCTATGAGCGGCTCGCCCTGCTGGCTCTGCTGGACCGGTGAGTGCCCACCTACCTTGGTCCCCCCGTCCCCAGGAAGTCCCAAGACCCTAGTCTTCCAAACCAAACCTCTGGCCCCAGTCATGGCATCAGAGTATCTGGCTGTGCCTTGACTGCAGCGGCATCTTCAGGTTCCTTGGGTGCAGAGGGGTGGCTGGGAGGTGTTGGGGGAGTCCGCCTCTCCCAAAGCCCTGCTCAAGACAAAGTTCCTCTTCAGTCTCTTTTTATTTGCTCGTGGTCCAATTTGATTTGAAATTTGAGTGCTGTAACCTAAAAAAACTCGTGAAACATTTGTCTCACCTTTCCCATTTTTTCAGAGGGGAAACTGAGGCCCAGAAAATCAGATAGGGAAGTCAGATGACTTTTGTTGTCTGCTGTAGAGAATGTGGGCCTGGAACCCGCATCTTGGTTTCCTGTTCACCGGGCTTTGTCCTAACACTATAATGGGGTGCCAGTCAGGGACTGCCTATGTGCACATTGTGGCATTCCTGGTGTGGTGTGCCCAGTGGAGCCACGTGTCAGCATGAGCTGAGATAGGTCCCAGGAGTGATAGGACCTTGAGTCCTCAGCATCTTAGAGGGCACAAATACTAGGGGGCAGGGCAGCAGCAGGGTGGCCTCCTGGAACAGATGCAACCTGGTCTCTCTGCTGCGAGGTTGTAGGTTTGAATCTTCAGAGGCCCAAAGGTGGTCTTTATGACAGAACCCTTGCTTCCCCACTCCCCCTAGAAGGTGAGGCAAGATGCCATGCCCTGACTTACCTGTTTCCTCAGGACTCGGGGAGTGGTGGAGAACATCTTTGGCGTTGGGCTGAGTAGCCTGGTTGCTTTCCTGGGCTACCTGTTGCTGCTCAAGGGCTTCTTCACCGACATCTGGGTCTTCCAGTTCTGCCTGGTCATCGCCTCCTGTCAGTACTCGCTGCTCAAGGTCAAGCCTGGCTCCCTGTGTCTCCTCCCCCAACCTTCCTCAGCCCTTCCTTTCCCACCTGTCCGAGTCTGAGGGGGGTGAGCTAGGGAGTAGATAAGATGCTTAAGGTCCTCTGTGGCCAGCCACTCAGCTGACGAGTGAGAACACCGAGGCTCAGGACAGTTCAGGGTCCTGCCCTGGGCACTCACTCATCCCTGTCCAGTGGTGGAGCCGAGCAGGTCCCAGGGCCTCACGCTTCCGTGGGCACTGGCTCTTGTTGCCAACACAGCTCTGTCTCTTCCAGAGCGTGCAGCCTGACGCAGCATCTCCCATGCACGTGAGTACCCACAGACTCTCCCCAGGAGGGCCTGGGAGGGGCTGAGACAGGTGGGAGGTCACCAGGGAGAGGGGAAGGGCTCCCTCACCGTACCCTACCCGGTTCTCTAGCTTGGACCCAGGGCCAGCCCTGGGGCCTGTGAGCACATACATGTGCCTATGGGGTGGTGAGCAGGGAAGGCCAGCTCCTCACACGCTTACTCCCCAGGGCCACAACTGGGTGATCGCATATAGCCGGCCCGTCTACTTCTGCATCTGCTGTCTGCTCATCTGGCTGCTGGACACCCTGGGCTCAGCTCAGCCCTTTCCCCCTGTCTCCCTCTACGGCCTCACACTCTTCTCTGCCTCTTTCTTCTTCTGTGCCCGAGATGTGGCCACTGGTAAGGCTGGGCAAGGTGGGCAGAGGTGGCTCAGGGGAGTGAACCCCAGAGGGAGGGTAGAGGGGAGGCCTACAGACTGACCGGGTCTTGTTTCCCCTCCCCGCCAGTGTTCACCTTGTGCTTCCCGTTCGTCTTCCTCCTGGGACTCCTGCCCCAGGTCAACACCTGCCTCATGTACCTGCTGGAGCAGATAGATATGCATGGTTTTGGGGGCACAGGTATGATGCCCACAGTGGCTCAGGTGTGGCGAACAGATCGGGCCCAGGAGGGCCCATGGATTGGGGTAAGGCCCGGCCCTTGCTGGACCTCCGCCTGCACCCTACCACACAGTTCCCTGTTCCTCCTCTCCCTAGCAAGCAGTTTCAACCCGAGAATGCTAGAAGCTCTGAAGGCCTCTCAGGGCTGGACGAGCAGAGAAGAATGGGCTGGGGGTGGTGTCCTGGGAGCTGAGGGGCAGCGGGGCAGGAGCGAGGTGGGCATGCCAGCATGTAGGAGCTGGGCTTCACTCACTCCTCTCTGCCACACAGCCGCCACCAGCCCGCTCACTGCAGTCTTCAGCCTCACTCGTAGCCTGGTGGCTGCTGCCCTTCTCTATGGCTTCTGCCTCGGGGCCATCAAGGTAGGAGAGGCCTGTGGGGTGGGGGGGCATGCTGAAGCCCATAGGATTGTTGGGACAGGACACTGAAATGGGCTCAACGGTAGCTTCTCACATGGGAACCCCCTGCCCCCCACACTTAGCCTCACCTCCCCTGACCAGCATGCGTTCTCTCCCCAGACTCCTTGGCCGGAGCAGCACGTCCCTGTCCTCTTCTCAGTCTTCTGTGGCCTCCTGGTTGCACTGTCCTACCACCTGAGCCGGCAGAGCAGTGACCCCACCGTGCTCTGGTGGGTGTTGCGTATGCCTGTCCGTGCACACACGTGCACTTGCTCTGTGGGTGTGTTTGTGTCTGCGTGTGTCAATGATCAAGGGACCCTGGTCTCCCTGGCCCCAGCGGCCCTTGTGAGGAAGGGCGGCCTCCCGAGCCCCTGACTTCCTCCCCTAGGTCTCTGGTACGGAGCAAGCTCTTCCCTGAGCTAGAGGAGCGGAGCCTGGAGACAGCCCGGGCTGAGCCCCCAGACCCGCTACCAGAGAAGATGCGCCAGTCTGTGGTGAGGGGGCAGGAGTGTGGGGCTCTGGCAGGGAGGTAGAGGAAGATCTGGAGCCAGGAGGGGTGTGCGGGGCCGGGGCGGTGGGCAGTAGAGCTCTCTCTCCCACCGCAGCGAGAGGTCCTGCACTCCGACCTGGTGATGTGTGTGGTGATCGCTGTACTCACCTTTGCCATCAGCGCCAGCACCGTCTTCATTGCCCTGAAGGTTTGTGTGGCGCAGGCTGCCCTCGCCTTCGTCTTGACGGGAGCCTGCTGGACCTGAGGCCCCGAGCGGGGCCCTGGCCTGGTGGCCTGAGCGTCTGGCCTCTCCTTCTTGCAGTCCGTGCTGGGTTTCGTGCTCTACGCGCTGGCTGGTGCTGTGGGCTTCTTCACACACTACCTGCTGCCACAGCTCCGCAAACAGCTACCCTGGTTCTGCCTCTCGCAGCCCGTGCTGAAGCCGCTGGAGTACAGCCAGTATGAAGTGCGCGGTGAGTGCCCCCAGCCGCCCCCGTCCCCTCCTGCCCCGTCACCTGCCCTGACCTCCCTTCAGGCTGGAGTGACCCAGTGGGAGCCGCACTTCTCTTGGTTGAGGTGCCAGCAGACGGCAGCTTCTACCCACGCTGCCCTCTCTGCTGGTTTGGCTCTGCCACCTCTCCCTGCCCTCTCTGCCCACTCTTCTCACCATGCCCCAGGTTGGCCCCCGCTGTGCTCACGCGCCATGTGCGCCACCCTTTCTCTATTCTCCTCGTTGTCTGAGGAGATGGAGGGAGAATTCCAGGGCCCTAAAGGGATCTCTTGTCCAGAATTGCAGACTGGTCACCAGTGGAATTAGAGCCACCCAGCCCATGTTGCTGCTGGGCTGAGTAACAGTTTAAAAGATCCTCCAGCCTATGCTCAAACATCTTGCTTTGCGCTATGAAGGTCACATTCTTTGTTCTCAAACGATGGGTGATATTGCTTCCCTGGGCCAGATCCCTGTGTGACTTACACTGGCTTGAGCCAAGGGGCCTTGCCCCTCAGAAGGGCCTGTGGCTCAGGGTCACCATGGCCTGCTCTCTGTGACCTTTGCCCGTCACCAGTGAGTGTCTGAGAGCATCTTGTTAGCCTTGCTTCCACAGACGACAAAGCAGGGCAGCGCACTTGCCTGAGCCCATGATGTGCCAGGTGGTAGGTGGCGCCCTCGCCCTGCTGGGGCTCATCACCTTCATTTGAGCTGCTATAGTGTAACCCCTGCCCCCTGCCAAAGTTTCTAGGGCTAGGGACCCAGGACAGCACAGCCCCTGGTTTCCCGCCCCCCTAGGTTCTCTCTGGCCTGCAGTGGCTGGTCTTCTGGGCCCCAGGGAAGACAGGCATGTGGAGGCCGGCTCTAGCCAACAGTCCCACCGTCTCTGCAGGTGCTGCCCAGGTGATGTGGTTCGAGAAGCTGTACGCCGGCCTACAGTGTGTCGAGAAGTACCTCATCTACCCCGCCGTGGTGCTCAACGCTCTCACAGTGGATGCCCACACTGTCGTCAGCCACCCGGACAAGTTCTGCCTCTAGTGAGGACCTCCCTGTCCCCACTCTCCTACCGTTTACATTCCTACTGGGGAAACTGAAGCCCAGAGAGGGAGTGGGTGGTGCCTAAGGTTGCCCAGCAAGCCAAAGTAGATTTGGCTCCAGCTCCTGATGTATAGTCCATCGAAGCAAATGTGTCCACTTCACCCCCATTAGAGGGACAGAGCCTGAGAGTCCCTGGCCAACTCAACAGAGAAAGCCGAGACTTGGGTTGCTCTCAGGCTAAGAGGGGTGAGAGAGAGGGCACCTGCTCCCACTGCCCCAATCCCCTGCCAACACTGAATGCCCTCCCCTCACCCACAGCTGCCGGGCACTGCTGATGACCGTGGCTGGGCTGAAGCTGCTGCGCTCGGCCTTCTGCTGCCCACCCCAGCAGTACCTGACCTTGGCCTTCACCGTCCTCCTCTTCCACTTTGACTACCCACGCCTCTCCCAGGGCTTCCTGCTCGACTACTTCCTCATGTCCCTGCTCTGCAGCAAAGTGAGTCAGTGGCTGCGGCCCAGAGCCAGGGTGGGGGGAGAATGTCCCAGGAGCCTGCGGCCCTGTTGCCTGTCCTTCTCTATCAGCCCTGCTGTGGGCCTTTGCGGGTCTCCTCGAGGAAGGGTCACTGCTGCTCTCTCCTTGCAGAAAGGAAGCTGAGGCTTAGAGGTGGAGTGACGCCTCAGGTCCTCCAGAGAATTGTTGGTCAGCCAGGATCTGACCCTCGGTCTGTCTGACCCCACAGCCACCTTCCTCAGAAGCCATTGGCGTAGTTGGGACCTGGCCTTGTCCTCTGGGTAGGAGCCGGCCTCTGAGCTCTGCCCGTGCAGAGCTGAGTTTTAGCAGCCCTAGGGCCTAGGTGTGTAGATGCTCTGCCAGGCTGTGGGATTCCCCACGCGGGGCTCAGAATCGGTCACTTGGAACAAAGGACCGTTCCGCACACTACTGGAGGCCTGCCATCGTGGCTGGGACCATGTGCAGCCCTGATCCTTTTTCTCAGTCACGTGAACATCTGATTCTTGTTTTCTGGCCTGGCCCAGGATGGTGGACCTCCACACTATGGACCCCTCTGAGGACAGGGCCTATGACTGTCACTTGACATTCAGTATCACAGTCCAGGCCTGGCCTCCCCACTGACGAGCTGTGTGACGTGAGCAAGTCATTTACCTTCTGCCTTCTCTGAACCTCAGCTTAACTGTAAAATGGAGTCGGCGGTAGGAAGCTCCCAGGGCCGTCATGTGAATGACATGGCCAATGCGTCCTCAGCTCAGTTAGGAGTTGCTCATGGTATCAGGTGCCTCGAGCCAGATCCAAAGAGAAAGGGCTGGGAGTCATCTTGAGCTTGGCCTCAGACAGGCAACGAGTGGGTGGCCCTAAGGTTCTGAATGGGGACTTGGCAGACCCCCACCTCCATGAGTGACCCTACATGTCTTACTATCTCTCGCTGACCCTGCCAGCTGTGGGACCTGCTGTACAAGCTGCGCTTCGTACTGACCTACATCGCGCCCTGGCAGATCACCTGGGGCTCAGCCTTCCATGCCTTTGCACAGCCCTTTGCCGTGCCACGTATCTGCTGCCCCGTGTCTGGGTGGGGGTGTGCAGGAAGGGCTGTGGCCTGGGGCTGCAGTGGGTGGAGAGGGAAGCTGGGAGGTCCCGCATGCCTGCCACCTCCTTGACCTGTGCCCAGACTCGGCCATGCTGTTCGTCCAGGCCCTGCTCTCAGGGCTCTTCTCCACACCACTGAACCCCCTACTGGGCAGTGCGGTCTTCATCATGTCCTACGCAAGGCCCCTCAAGTTCTGGGAGCGCGACTACAAGTGAGTCTTACAGGAGACAGGAGCCAGCACCTGGCAGGGAATGGTGGGAGGAGCTCAGAGCCTGGCTGGAAGGTGCCCAGCAGCACAGAGGGGACGCTCGAGGAAGTGGATCCGATGAAGGCAAAACCTGCGCCAGGTCAAGGCCTCGAGGAGGCGGTTGGGCCTGGTGTGACCCCGGCCTGCGTGAGTTGCCTCATGTTCTGGAGCCTCAGCCTCCTCATCTGTGACAGCCTCATTGGTATGTCATGGGTGGCCTCTGTTCATAGCACAGGGGCATGGGCTTGTAGGGACCCAGGTGAGCCTGGCAGAGAGGACGTGCTGATGGGCAGGTGGAAGTTGTCACTGGAATGGTCAGCTTCACTCTCTGATGACACATTGTTGCTCTATAACAGCACTAAACGTGTGGATCATTCCAACACGCGCCTGGTGACACAGCTGGACCGGAACCCCGGTGTGTACCCAACCATCCAGGGGCTTCAGGGCAGGGCCTCCCTCAAAGGGAGCCTTCCTCACTCGTCACTGCCCACTTGTCTCTGCTCTGGGTCCCAGGCGCTGATGACAACAACCTCAACTCCATCTTCTATGAGCACTTGACGCGCTCGCTGCAGCACACGCTGTGTGGGGACCTGGTGCTGGGCCGCTGGGGCAACTATGGCCCTGGTGACTGCTTCGTCCTGGCCTCCGACTACCTCAACGCGCTGGTGCACCTCATTGAGGTTGGCAACGGCCTTGTCACCTTCCAGCTGCGCGGCCTTGAGTTCCGGGGTGAGCCACCAGGCTGAGCTGGAGCCGCGGGTGCAGGCCCAGCAGGGCCGGGGGCAGGGTGCTGTGTTTGACAGTGCTTTGGAGCTACGTTCTCATCCAGCTATTGGCCCTGGCTGGCTGGGTGACTTCAGGCTGGACCGGGGTTTCCTGATCTGAGCTGTGAGGTGGCAGGGTCTCTTCTGGCCAGACCCTGTCTGTGCCCTGACTTGGGGTCCCCAGTGACTCCACAGGCACTGTGATCAAAGCTGGGGCATGGAGTGCTGGTTCTCATGCTAGCGTCTCTGGCCTGCTCTGTGGTCTCAGGCCAAGCCCCATTCAGGCTCCATGCCCAGCCCCCAGTGGGTGAGTAGGCCCCTTCCCCTAGGAAGACGTGTATGCTGGCTGCCAGCTTCATAAGCCCCAAAGTACCATTTTTTTTTTTGGTGGTACTAGGGATTGAACCCAGGGGCATTCTACCTCTGAGCTATATCCCCAGCCCTATTTTTTTATTCTTTATTTTGAAACAGGGTCTCACTAAGTTGTGGAGGGCCACACTAAATACCTGAGGCTGGCCGCGAACCCAGATCCTCCGGTCTCAGCCTCCCAAGTACTGGGATTACAAGCGTGCGCCACCATGCCTGGCTAGTACCGGGGTTTTAAACAGAGCTTATGAGTACCACGGCCTTGAGTAAGCCATTTCCCCTCTTTGAGGTTCAGTCTTTGCCTCTATTTTATTTTATTTTCTATTTTTTTGCGGTATTAGGGATTGAGCCCAGGGGCATTCTACCTCCAAGCTACACTCCCAGCCCTGGTTTTTTTTATTCTTTATTTTGAAACAGGGTCTCACTAAGTTGCGGAGGGCCTCACTAAGTAGCTGAGGCTGGCCGCAAACCCGGATCCTCCGGTGTCAGCCTCCCAAGTACTGGGATTACAAGCGTGTGCCACCATGCCCGACATTAGTCTTTGCCTCTAAAAACCAGACCCTGTCTCCCCCACTCCTTCCCCACCGTGGCTGCTGGGAGTTAGGAGGAGATAGGGGCTCATATCCCGTGGTGGAGCGTGAGTGGCAGCAGGCCTTGAGTGCCATGTTGGGCACTTGCTGGGGGAGGCAGCGGGGATTGTCCTAGTGGCCCCTGACTGGGCAGTGCTTTCCCACAGGCACGTACTGCCAGCAGCGTGAGGTGGAGGCCATCACCGAAGGCGTAGAGGAGGACGAGGGCTGCTGCTGCTGTGAGCCTGGCCACTTGCCACGGGTCCTGTCCTTCAATGCTGCCTTTGGGCAGCGCTGGCTGGCCTGGGAGGTGACAGCCAGTAAGTACGTGCTGGAGGGCTACAGCATTAGTGACAACAACGCCGCTTCCATGCTGCAGGTCTTCGACCTCCGCAAGATCCTCATCACCTACTACGTCAAGGTATGGCGGGCACACAGCTGGGCAGTACAGTCCCTGCTGGCGAACATTCACTGACTGGGAGCATCCGAAGAGTCCTAAGTGTGCTCCACGGTGCCACCACCAGAGAGCAGGCTGCAGGGGCCCCGGCGGCTCTGATGATAGGGTTCCTAGGGTGGGGAGCTCCCTGTTGCCCCCTTCAGAAGGCATCTCTCGGGCAGTGAGTGTGGGGGCAGGTGGGCAGCACATGCGTGGATCTGCTGACCAGACTGCTGGGCCCAGGAGGGGCAGTTGCTGAGGTCAGCCTTCAAGACCACCACCCCTGCCCCACACACCACCCTGCATGACAGTGGCCATGCTGTATAATCACAGGGGCTGTGCTGCTTACTAGATATGGGGTCTATGCTAGGCCTCTGCTGAGCCGGATAGACTTCACCACACACTCCCGAGAGGCCCCACCTCCCCCTGCTGTGGTGTCAGCTCACAGAGGTGAAGGGAATGGCCTGGGGCTCCAGAATTAAAAGAAAATGGCAGCACTGGGTTGGAACCCAGGCCTGCCAACTTAGTCACTAGACTGCTGCCTTGGCCTGGCGGCTGCAAGCCAAGCATAAGAGTCTCAAGACATGTTAGGGGTTGTGGAGATGGGTGAGTTACAGTGTGGTGCACAGAGGGAGCTCTGGGCTGGGAGTTCTATTGGTTCTAGGAAGCCTGCATTGTTACTTCATTTGTCATGCCCAGTTTACCCCTTGAGAAATGGTATTGCAGGTCTGTGAGTTCTGGCAGGAATGGTGAGGTTTGCTGGTGTTCAGAATAAGGGCACTGGGAGTGCAGTGGGTGGGTGGTCATGACCCAGGCTTGCACATGCTCTCTTAGAATCTGCCCTTGAGCTCCTCTTGGGGACTATAGGTATGACCTATTGGGTTCCAGGGGACCCTGCCCACCTGAGGTTCCTTCTTGGGGTAGGCCCATGAAGTTCCCAGCTGTCCTTCTGCCACCCATGGACATCCCAGCTGTGTCACATGTTGGAGAAACTACAATTTCTGTTCTTTCTGTCCTAACCTCTCCTAAGGAAGCGTTTACGAGCCTCACTTCCCCTACTTCCACTAAGTATGAGGCCGTGGTCCAGGGGAGGTAGTCCCAGCCCCAGGTCACCCGGGGATCAAGGTCCTCTCCACCTTCCTGTTCCATCTCGAGAGTGGTGCCCTTGCCCAGGTCACTCTGCTGCCTCCCACAAACCCTGCTCAAAGCCTCATAGCCCTCTGAGCCACTGTGCACCAGGTCTGGGTGACCAACTGAGACGAACCCCAGCTCTGCCAGATTTATTGTCCCATGGGGAAGCTGACTTGCCACAGCTGAGGCTGCCTCAGAGGCTGGGCAGAGGTGCCTGGCAGAGGTGCCTGGTGGGCACTGCTAAAGATGCAGAGAGTAGGGGGAGGGGAGCTTGGAAGGGCTGGGTGGGTGGAGCCTGGGGTGGCGGCCCCAGGGAGCCCAGCACAAGAGGCAATACTGGGGACCTGTCTTCTCCAGTCTTTGAGGTGGGCCAGATGGGCCCAGCCCTTGCATTGCAGCTTTGGCCACCCCTGGGTGCCTCCACCCGCACCTTGCCCTTCCTGTGGGTGTCACCAAGTGCAGTGGTTGAGACACATGGTACAGCCACTATGGCCACAGAGCCACCTGCAGCCACTTCTTGCACTCAGGGTCCTCATTTGTTCCAGGCCAGGTGTGTTCACGACCCTGTCGCATACTTTAACCACATTTGGGAGGGGGGTGATTACCTTCCATGTAGCTGAGGGAACATCTGCAAATCTGCTCCTGCAGACAATGGCGCAAGAGTAGGTGGCACTGTGGCCGCGAGGCCTGTGCACAGGCAGCACATGGGCAGAGCCACCCTCAGGGACTGCTCCCAGGTGGGAGCTACTGCTGGTCTTGGGCCCAGGTCTTCATTTTTTCCGTGAGAATCACTCTGAGGGTATGTCACAGAACACAGTGGCACTGGTGAAGGTGCCTGGCCAGCTCCTCCCCCACCCCGGAAGTGCTTCTTTTTTGGGTCTTCAGGGGGCCATGGTGGTTCTGGGACCATAGAGATGCTCTGGGTGGTCAGGAAGGCCAGTCTGGAGCCTGAAGCAGCCCCACAGCCGTGCTGCCCCACTCACCCCCTGCCCCACTCACCCCAGCAGGCTTCTGATCTCTTCCTCTTGGAAAGGCAGCGTCCCAGCCCTCCCAGACTGCTTAGGCCATGCCAGAGCCAGGCAAGCACCCATGTGCCAGGGGCTGATAAGCCCCCAACACCCAGGGGTGCCCCAGGGAGCTGTGTGAGGCCTTGGCTCTCCCCATCTTGTACCCTGGTCATTTTGCCCAGGTTCTTGGCTTCCCCTTTCCCTACCATAGCCGCCTTGCTGGACACTCTGCTGCCCAGACTCCCCTATGTTTGTGGCCAGCTGCACCTCCCCAGCCTTGCCTTCCCCACCCCTGACCCAGGCGAAGGGCTGCCCCCATCTGCTCCACCTCAGGGTGGATATGGAATCCTCACGTCCTCACTGGCTGCTGGCCTGGCAGAGCCAGCCTGGCTGCGCCAGCCCCTACCCTTCCAAAGCTCTCCACTCCCAGCCCCTGCCTAGACACCAACAGGGCATCTCAACAAGGGCTCCAGGACTCCCAGCTTTGGGCACAAGGTGGTGTGCTTCTGGCTTTGTTCTGAGAAGAGGCCCTGGAACTGTCATGCTTCAGCTGCCAAAGAGACCTGTGACCCAGGGCGATCAGGCCCCCTGGCCTGCAGGCAGCCCCACTGCCTTTCTGAGATCTGGATCCCACAGCATTTTCAAACTCCGGCTCAGCTTGCTCTGCTGTGTGGCATCAGGCGAGGTTGTCATCTCTCTGTACTTCAGTCTCCCTTAAAATAGGCAGATTAAGCTCAGTGTGGTGGTGCGCCCCTGTAATCCCAGTACTTGGGAGGCTGAGACAGGAAGGTTGCAGGTTAGAGACCAGCCTCAGCAATTTAGGAAGACTTTGAACAACCTTGAAAGATCCTGTTTCAAAACAAAAAATTAAGCTGGGTGTGGTGGTACACGCCTGTACTAGGAAGTACTTGGGAGGCTGAGACAGGAGGATCACAGGTTCGAGGACAGTCTCAGCAAGTAGTGAGACTCATCAACTTAACGAGACCCTGTTTCAAAATAAAATAGGGCTGGGGGTGTAGCTTGGAGGTACAATGCCTCTGGGCTCAATTGCCAGTACCACAGAAAAAAATTTAAGCTGGGCATGGTGGCACAGGATTGTAATCCCAGTACTTGGGAGGCTGAGACAGGAGGATTGCAAGTTCGTGGCCAGCCTCAGCTACTTAGTGAGGCCCTGTCTAAGGGATTACAAGCATGCGCCACCTTGCCCAGCTTGCAAAAAAAAAAAATTAAAAAGGGCTGGGGTGTAGCTTGTAGGTAGAATGCCTCTGGGTTCAATTCTCAGTACACCCCCCAAAAAAACCCCAACAACAAAATGGGCAGATTCTAGGGCCTGCAGGAGGAAGTGAGCAAGTGCTGCCTGCGAGCACCTGCCACTGCAGGACTCTCCAGGGCCCCTTTTTTAAGTGAGGGTGCTTCCCATTGGCTAGCTCACTCCTCTCTGGCCCAAGGTGTAAGCCCACTTGGCTTGGCGGCGTGGGTAGCCAAGCTGAGCTACAGGAAGGAGGCGGGAATGCTAGGAAACACCTTAGCCCAGCCTTCCTTCCATGCCTGATGCCTGCTTCTCTTCTCCCAGAGCATCATCTACTATGTGAGCCGCTCACCGAAGCTGGAGGCTTGGCTGAGCCATGAGGGTATCGCGGCTGCCCTACGGCCCGTGAGAGCCCCTGGCTATGCAGACTCAGACCCCACCTTCTCGCTGAGCGTGGATGAGGACTACGACCTTCGCCTTTCGGGCCTCTCACTGCCTTCCTTCTGTGCCGTGCACCTTGAGTGGATCCAGTACTGCGCCTCCCGGCGCGGCCAGGTCGGACCACTGCTACCCTGGGGCTGCCCCCACCCCCCAGGCCTCTGGGGACCTGAACCCTCATCCACTTTTCCCCTTCCCATTCGGGTTCCTGTCACCCTGAGACTCCCTGGGCCTGGGCCCTGGCCCCACCCCGAGTTCTCAGTCCCAGGTCTGAGCTGGGCTCTGGGAACGGGGTCCTTGTGCCACAGCCCGTGGACCAGGATTGGAACTCGCCGCTGGTCACCCTGTGTTTTGGCCTCTGTGTGCTGGGTCGCCGGGCCCTGGGGACAGCCTCACACAGCATGTCTGCCAGGTGAGTGCCTACTGCTCTCCTCTCCCACCCATCCACGTCATCGAGCTCCCTGGAAACTGTGTTGATCTTTCTATTCATATAGCTCGTCTCACATAGGCAAGGCGCTTCCCGGTCATGACTGCCTGCTCCTGAGAGGGACATGGGCAGACTGGCCTCCTTAGCAAAATGGGGAGACTGAGGCCCAGCATGAGGAAGGCTCTCAGCTCAGATCACTCAGAAACCAGAGCCACCTGCTCATGCCCGCCTCTCACTTACCTCCCTGTTCCTCCTCCCTGCTCAGCCTGGAGCCCTTCCTGTATGGCCTCCATGCCCTGTTCAAGGGGGACTTCCGCATCACCTCCCCACGTGACGAGTGGGTCTTTGCTGACATGGATCTGCTCCACCGTGTGGTGGCACCTGGGGTTCGCATGGCCCTCAAGCTTCACCAGGTAGGGGAGGGGTGTGCTCAGCTGGACAGGTCGGGGTGAAGCCTCTCCCGGGCCAGGGACCCCGACCCCATCCTCCGTCTTTCCCCAGGACCACTTCACATCCCCAGATGAATATGAGGAACCAGCGGCCCTATATGATGCCATTGCGGCCAACGAGGAGCGCCTGGTCATCTCCCATGAGGGCGACCCGGCCTGGCGCAGCGCCATCCTCAGCAACACGCCGTCCCTGCTGGCGCTGCGCCACGTCATGGACGACGCCTCAGACGAGTACAAGATCATCATGCTCAACCGGCGCCACCTCAGCTTCCGAGTCATCAAGGTGGGGATGGCCCTACGTGCCCCCAGCCCAGGCCCCGTCCCTGGGGCTGGCCCCCTGACCCTCAGTGCGGCCGCCCACAGGTGAACCGTGAGTGTGTGCGTGGCCTGTGGGCCGGGCAGCAGCAGGAGCTGGTGTTCTTGCGCAACCGCAACCCCGAGCGCGGCAGCATCCAGAACGCCAAGCAGGCGCTCCGCAACATGATCAATTCCTCCTGCGACCAGCCACTGGGCTACCCCATCTACGTGTCACCCCTCACCACCTCGCTGGCCGGGAGCCACCCCCAGCTGCGGGCGCTGTGGGGTGGGCCCGTCAGCCTGGGCGCCATTGCCCGCTGGCTCCTGCGCAGCTGGGAGAGGTGAGCCCTGGCCACCACCCTGAGCCTGTGAGGCCTCCGTCTGAAGGGATGGCGTGCTGGGAGGTGCAGAGGGGCGAAGCAACCCCTCCCGTGTCTCAGAGTGAGGAAATGCTCGAGCTAGACTTTGAAGCCCAAGACCTGATCCCTCCCAGAGCTGAGCCAAGCCCCTCCCCCAGACGTGTCCCCTTCTCCTGAGAGCTGCTCCCTCAAAAGGTCCTGTACAGTAAGCAGCAGAATCTCTTAGAGACCAGGATTTAGGGGCTCAGAGATGTTGGTGACTTCTCCCGGGGTTGGGGACCTGTGCTCACGAGGCCTGTGGCCTCAGCCTGTCTCGTGACTCCTCCACCTGCCCTCATTGCAGGCTTCACAAGGGCTGTGGTGCAGGCTGCAATAGCGGTGGGAATGTGGATGACTCTGACTGTGGCGGGGGCGGTGGCCTGACCTCCCTCAGCAGTAACCTGCCCGTGGCCCACCCCACACCTGAGAACGCAGGTGAGCAGGCCGGGCGGGCTGGCTAGCAGGTGAGGATGACAACCCAGCTGAGTTCTCTGCTCTCTCTTTTGTTTTCTGTTTTTTTGGTACTGGAGATTGAATCCAAGAACAGTCTACCTCTGAGCTGTACCCCCAGCCTTGTTTTTTTGTTTTGTTTTTGTTTTGTTTTGAAACAAGGTCTCACTAAGATGCTAAGGACCTCACTAAGTTTCTGAGGCCAGCCTTGAACCTGTGATCTTCCTGTCACAGCCACCCAAGTACTAGGATTACAGGCATGTACCACCACACCCTGCTAGGTCTCTGTTCTCTTATCTGTCTCCTACAGGCAGCGGTGACCAACCCCTCCCACCAGGCCCTGGCTGGGGGCCACGACCCTCCCTGAGCAGCTCTGGTGATGGACGGCCACCCCCTCTGCTGCAGTGGCCTCCCCCTCGGCTCCCTGGACCACCCCCTGCCTCTCCCGCTCCCACTGAGGGTCCCCGGCCCTCAAGACCCCCTGGCCCTGGTCTCCTCAGTTCTGAGGGGCCCAGTGGGAAGTGGAGCCTGGGGGGTCGGAAGGGGGTAGGAGGATCTGACGGAGAGCCAGCCTCAGGGAGTCCCAAAGGAGGCACCCCCAAATCTCAGGTAAGGGGCCTGTGTGTGGGGTGGGGTCCCAGGAGGCTCAGGTCTGCTCTCCTGCCAACCTTTCTCTCTTTCCCAGGTGCCTCTAGACCTCAGCCTCAGCCCGGATGTCAGCTCTGAGGCTTCACCCCCTAGAGCAGCCCAGGACATTCCTTGCTTGGACAGCAGTGCCCCGGAGAGTGGCACGCCCACTGGGGCCCCCGCTGACTGGCCTGCCCCTGCCGAGGAACGAGAGAGCCCAGCCGCCCAGCCATTGCTGGAGCACCAATACTGAGCAGCCTGGTGCCCTCTGGATCCCATCCAGGGACTCAGTAACTCGGCCTTCTCTGTTGCTCTGGCCCTCTCTGTTGAACCACAGAACTGAGTGGCTTTGGCTCCCACGTCTAAACCCTGACCTCTGGCTTCAGCCAGAGTACCAGAACTGAGTGGCCCAGACCTCTGACCTTGACTCCTGAACGCTCTCACCCCTAATCTGCGGCCTGGGTGCCCCAAACTGAGGCAGCCCCCAGCCAGGCCATAAGAGCCAAACCCATGGGCTGGTCCCGCTTTGAGCCCGTGGCCAGGACTGACTCGGCCCCTGGGCCTGCACTGCCTGCAAGGGTGGTCCCCTTGGCCCGCACCTGGAGCCCAAAATGTGGCAAGGGTTGTTTGTTTGTGTTGGTTTTTTTTTTTTTTGGTCATCTTTTTCTTTCTTTCTTTTTTTTTTCCTCGTGCTTCAGAGACACCAGAATTAATAACACTATTTTTGATTTTGGTTGGCAGTTTCTTCTTTTGTATGGGAATGGGTACAGGGTAGTGGAGGTAGCCAAGTCAGGGTGGATGAACACAGAAGGGGGCTGCAGTATGTGGGGATGGGGAGAGGTGAGACCAAGGGAGGGATTGGATGGGATGGGTCTTCTTCCCCACAAGTGTGTTCTCTTTTCAAGCCTTGATGTAAAGGTCATTATATTCCATTTGCCACTCCTATATGTTCAAAGATTTCTAGTCCTAGTGGCTCCTACATTCATCAGCCTTGATCTTGGCTAAAGCCTTTCTTTGAACCTCAGTTGCTCCATGCCTTAAAGAGATCATAAACCAGGTGTGGTGACACACGCTTATAATCCAATACTTGGGATACTGAGACAGGAGGATTGCAGGTTCGCGGCCAGCCTTAGCTACTTAGGTCCTCTGCAACTTAGTGAGACTGTATTTCAAAATAAAGAATAAAAAAAAATAGGACTGGGAGTATAGCTTGGAGGTAGAATGCCCCTGGGTTCAATCCCCAGTACCACAAAAAAAAAAAAAAAAAGATCAGAACATCTGTGTAAGGTGTTTAGAGAATAAATAAGCCGGTCGTGGTGGCATACACCCGTAATCTTGGTACTTGGAGGGTGAGACAGGAAGATCGCAGGTTCAAGGCAAGTGCATGGTAACTTAGACCTTGTCTCAAAATAAAAAGGGCTGGGGTATATAGTTCAGTGGTAGAACCTGGCTGGGTTCAATTCCCAGTACCACAAAAATAATGAAGGTCTGGGGATGTATCTCAGTGGTACAGGACCCTGGGTTCAATCCGCAGTAATACAAACGCGCGCACGCACGCACACACACTAATAGTTGGGTGTGCTAGTACATACCTATAATCCCAGAACTTGGGAGGAGGCTGAGAAAGTATCACAGGTTTGAAGCCAGCCTCAGCAACTTCGTGAGACCCTGTTTCAAAAAAAAGACTGGGCATGGTGGTGCACACCTGTAATCCCAATATTTGGGAGGCTGAGACAGGATTGCAGGGTCAAAGCCAGCCTCAGCAATTTAGCAAGGCCCCCAGCAACATAATGACACCCTGTTGCCAAATAAAAATAATAAAATAGGGCTGGGGTGTAGCTCAGAGGTAGAATGCCCCTGGTTAATCCCCAACACCACACAAAATAGGGCTGGGGGTGTAACTCAGAGGTAGAAACCCCCTGAGTTAAATACCCAGTACCACAAAATACAAATTTTAAAGAAGTTAATGAAAACAAGTGTAGAGCAGTTACTCGGGGTCTCAGGTTCAGCGAGTGCTCAGCTCCAATTCCTGAGCACCTGCTCTGTGTATGCGGGGCCCGCGCTGGACACTAGGTGGCCGCCTTCAGCCCTTCCGGTTGGTCTGGGAGGCAGATACACTTGTTCCCGTTTTTTAGTGAGGACGTGGGCTGAGTCAGAAGGGCGGCTGGAGGCCTGACTGACTGCTCTCTTGGGCTGGGCCTGGCCTCGGGCTGCGAGCCGACTGACCGTGGCCAGGCCAGAGTCCCCGCCCGCGGCGCTTCCCGGCCGGCCCCGCCCCTCCGCCTCGGCCCCGCCCCCAGGCCTGGCCCCGCCCCCAGGCGGAGCCGGGCGCCGGGAGCGGTAGCCCGAGAGCAGGCAGCGGGATCCCGGCGCGGGAGGCAGCTGCGGCCGGGCGGGAGCCCCAGAGGTACCGGTGGGAGCGGGCGTCGGGAGGTCCTGCAGTCGGGCCAGACAGGGCCCAAGGTGGCTGCCCGTGGGCACTGGGAGTGTTGGGGGTGGGGACCGGGCTTCTCGCCTCGTTCGCTGCCTGCACCCTCCCAACCTCCCCTCTGGCTCCGGCTCCGGCTCCAGCTCAGCTCGGAGTCAGCATGTCCAGTCCCCTGCCTCTGGCTGCCGGCTCCCGCTCCCCTCTCTGCCTGACGGCCTGACCTGACTGGTGAGCCAGTGAGCGGATTCAGTGGCTCCTAACTCCTCTCGGTGGCTCTGGCAACTGCCCTGCTGCCAGTGGAGGGGGGCTCCCCTTGTTCTGGGACTCCCCTTCTCCCTGGGCGGCCTCCTCCCCCAGCTTTTGCACACCGCCCCCCAGTACTGGGCCGGGACCGGGAGGAAACATCTGTCGCGCCCCCTGGCAGCAGAAATGGGGTCATGACCTCCAGATGTGCTGGGAAGCATCCAGCGCCTTCTCCTGGGGCAGCCAGGCCTTCCGGATCTGTGGGGGCGGGGCCGCCCCTTCCCCCCAGTGACACAGGCTGCGAGGAATGTCCCGGCCTCAATGGACCCTGTGTGAAGCTGTGGGATGGGGGGCAGAGCCCAAGAACACCCCCCAAGGCAAGGCCAGAGCCCGGCACTGGGCCAAAGCAAGAGGCAGTCTATGGGCGGACTGCACACATTCACAGAGCTCCCACACACGTGTACAGAGCTCTGCCAGGAGGAGCAGGGGCCTGCACAGACCCCTCCCTCACGTCCTCTCTCACCCCACTCCCCACACCAGAACTCAGGCCAACCTGCGTGCACCCAGACTTGGCACTTGGAGCCTGCATCTGCCACGCACATAGATGGCCAGCTCACTGGCTTCACCCTTCTTCCAGCTTCCCAGCAGTCTTGGGAGGGGACAGGCATAGGAACCCCCTTTCAGAGATGAGAAAACAGAAGTTCAGGGTTAGCATCAGAGCCTGCCTTGGGGAAACCCAGTTAGGAGGAACCCTGAACTTTGGAGGCCTACCCTTGTTTGGTTCTGGAGGCCCAGCTGAGGAGTGCATGGGGCCCCGTTTGATCCAGCCCCACACAGTGTCACTGGTATGAAGACCTACCAGTAGCTGCCTACACCCCCAGTGAGGGTCCCAAGGCCCCTGCCATAGCTGCCCACTCCATCAAGGGTTCACCTGGGGGTGGCTCCCCGTCATGTTCTCACGCCACCTTTGCACCTGCCCCTGGCCTAACCACATTTCCTCACTTAGCTGGTCCCTGGGGCCTTGGGTGTCTCAGTCTTACATCCTGTGAGACCGTGAGCCTCAGCCCAACCCCCTCCTGCCACACACCTACGCACACAGGGCCAGAATGGGCAGGTGCATCTCCGGTAAGGCCCTGGAGATGGACAGACCCAGATTCAAATCCCAGTCTCACATGGAATTGCTTTAGGCAAGAGCATCTCCTTTCTGGACCTCAGGCTGACCTTCTGTCACATGGGGTTCAGATCTCCCTGTCCACATCAGTGAGACCAGGTAGGCAGAGGTCCCCATGAATCCCAGTCTCACATGGAATTGCTTTAGGCAAGAGCATCTCCTTTCTGGACCTCAGGCTGACCTTCTGTCACATGGGGTTCAGATCTCCCTGTCCACATCAGTGAGACCAGGTAGGCAGAGGTCCCCATGAATCCCAGTCTAGCAAAGGGGCCCAGACAGCATGACTCCCTCTCTTGCCCTGAGGTGTGGCCATAGTAACCTTCCACAGGGTAGCCGGGGCCTGTTTTCAAGCCAGGGTGACTTGGGTCCCATGACTGAGCTGGTGTGACCCTGTACCTTCCTCAGGATGTGGGGGCTGGGCAGGGGGCTGAGCCCAGGGTTAGGGCCACTTCCTGTGTCAAAGGAAGTCCTCTTGCCATTCCTGTGCCCCTGGGGCCATTCCTGGGAACCCCTATATCCTTGAGGTATTGAGGTTGCAGGGAGCCAGGGCATTGAGAGCAGGCCTCTGGGTGCTCAGGTCCTCGGGAACCCGAAGGAAGTGGGAGGTACAGGGAGGAAGGTCTCTGGGGACAGGACGTCCTCCCTTTGTCAAGCGGGCAGGACCTAGACACCAGTGGACCCATGGGTTTCCCGTCCCAGCTGTCCCGTTGGGCTAGGCCTTGGTGGGGACCCCCATTCTGGACCCAGGCACAGCCAAGGTGCAAACTGGTGGATCCTGGCAGCCCCGGGGCCGCCCAGGCTCTAAGACCCTCAGGGCCATGGCCCCCCAGCCTAGCCCACACTAAGCTGGGGAGGGGGCTGGAAACCTTAGCCCCAGGCAGACAAGGAAGTGGCCAGGAAAGCGGAAGCAGCTTTGATGGTCTCGGAGGGGGCCGGAAGCCAACCGGGTGGTGGAGGACCAGGCTGGGGGCCCTGGGTTCCTGTTTTCTCCCCAGGCCCCTCTGAGCAGCCCCCTCCTCCTGCAGGGCAAGAATTGTCGCCACAACCTCAGCCTGCCGGCTGGGCACCAATGCGGCCCAGCCCCCGAAGAGTCAGGCCCAC
Organism: Glis glis; assembly: GCA_004027185.1. Taxonomy (NCBI): domain Eukaryota; kingdom Metazoa; phylum Chordata; class Mammalia; order Rodentia; family Gliridae; genus Glis; species Glis glis. The sequence goes on along the minus strand of PVJS01014602.1, from coordinate 3,792 downwards.
AGAGCATGCCCATGTGGGCCGGCGGCGTGGGGAGCCCTCGGCGGGGCATGGCCCCTGCACCCACAGATGACCTCTTTGCCCGTAAGCTGCGCCAGCCAGCCCGGCCCCCGCTGACGCCACACACCTTTGAGCCAAGGCCGTCCCGGAACCCGCTCCTGCGCAGTGGCAGTGATGCCGGCGAGGCCCGGCCCCCCACGCCAGCCAGCCCACGGGCCCGGGCCCACAGCCACGAGGAGGCCAGCCGTCCTGCTGCGGCCCCCACCCGGCTCTTCACTGACCCACTGGCACTGTTGGGGCTGCCGGCTGAGGAGCCTGAACCCCCTTTCCCGCCAGTGCTGGAGCCCCGATGGTTTGCCCACTATGATGTGCAGAGCCTGCTCTTTGATTGGGCTCCAAGGCCACGGGGGACAGGGAGCCACCTGGAAGCCAGCTCTGGGACCCCGGCCTCAGCTGAGGACCAGGCCACTGGCTCAGACCTGCTGCTTGGGGCACCTGGCTTTGTGAGTGAGCTTGGGGGTGAGGGTGAGGTAGGCCTGGGTGGACCAGTGTCCCCACCTGTGCCTCCCGCACTGCCCAATGCGGCTGTGTCTGTCCTGGAGGAGCCACAGAACCGCACCACGGTCTACAGCTTGGAGCATGCAGACCTGGGTGCTGGCTACTACCGCAAGTACTTCTATGGCAAAGGTAAGGGACCGGCAGGCTGGGGGAGAGGCAGGAGGGGATCTGGTCCCTGTCACCTGCATTGCATGGGCTGTTCTTTTACTGTAACATCCCTGGCTATAGGAAGGGACAGGATCTGAGCTCACCTCTAACCACCTCCTTAAGGTCAAACCTGGTTTTTCACCCCCAGCCAGGGCATGCCCCGCTGCCTCCCTCTGGGTCACTGTCATATCCCTCTGGGCAGGGGGGAGATTTCCTACCTACATTTCTGAGAGAAAAACCCCACAAACCTTGTTCCCATTGCTGTGAAAAGAGGACCCCTAGCATTGGAATGAAGAAAATCGGTGTGGGGTGGGGCAGGGCAGCATCTGAGCCCAGGAGCAGTCAGGCACTGGCCCCTGGGGCTGGGCAAGGTGCGTCGTGGGCGGGGCTGCGGAGGGGGAGGGACTTAGTCCAGGCTCTACACTCGGTGTGATGGGTGCTAGGGCGGGACTTAGTGATGGGTGTGGTTGATCAGGGCGGGGCTGCCTGGAGGCGGGACCCATCATCCCCAGCCTGGTCCCCCCAGAACACCAGAACTTCTTCGGTTTGGACGAGGTGCTGGGCCCGGTGGCAGTGAGCCTGCGGCGGGAGGAGAAGGAGGGCAGCGGAGGGGGCACCCTGCACAGCTACCGCATCATCGTGCGGACCACGCAGGTGGGCCGGGATGGCGGGATCAAGCCGTGGGTTCCCTCATCCACACCCCCCATGGTTCCTGAGTGCCCCCCGCACCCCTCCTGCAGCTTCGGACCCTCCGCGGCACCATCTCGGAGGACGCACTGCCGCCAGGGCTGCCGCGGGGTCTGTCCCCGAGGAAGCTTCTGGAGCATGTGGCGCCGCGGCTGAGCCCGACTTGCCTGCGTCTGGGCTCAGCTTCCCCCAAGGTGCCACGCACGCTGCTTACGCTGGACGAGCAAGTGGTGAGTGGCCAGGAGGGAAGGGAGGTCAGCCGTATAGTAGACCCAGTCTGAACTCGGCCTGCCAGCCCCCAGCCCTGACCCTGGGCAGTGACCCCAGGAAAGCTGGCCCACCTCCAGCACTTTGGAAGGAAGGTACCAGGGAACATATGGAACCTCACTTCTCAAAGTACGATCTGTAGACCAGCAGCATCCACAGCATCTGGGGCTTGGTTCGAAATTTAGATTCTGGGGCCCCAGCCCAGGCCTACTGAACAAGAGTCTGCATTTTAAAAAGATCCCACAGCGGCTGGGTGTGGTGGTGCACGCTTGTAATCCCAGTACTTGGGAGGCTGAGACCGGAGGATCCGCGTTCGTGGCCAGCCTCGACGCATATACTGCAGACATAGAAGGACTGACTGACCACTCTGCTTCTGCAGTTCTCTTGTCATTCCTGGCTAATCTGCCTTGCAGCCCCTGCTTGGTCTCCTTTATTTTTGTGGTGCTGGGGATTGAACCCGGGGCATTCTACCTCTGAACTGAACCCTGGCCCTATTTTTTTTTTTATTTGGAAACAGGGTCTCACTAAGTTGATGCAAGCGTAAGTTGCTGAGGTTGGCTTTGAACCTGCAGTCCTCCTATCTCAGCCTCTCAAGTACTGGGATTATAGGCATGTGCCACCATGCACGGCATGGTCGCCTCTTAATGCAGGATGCTCACTCCTTCTCAGCGCTGCCCATTCCACTTTGGGACAGTCAGGCCAGTTAGAAATCCTTCCCTACCTTGTGCTGCAGGCTGCTCACTGGCCCTGGCTCTCCCTCCTCTATGTCATTCATTCAGTCCATCAGTCATTCAACAAACATGTTTCCTACCCTCTGGGTTTCAGGTCAATGCTCGGATCAAGTTCAAGCCAGGTGCTTTCCATGAGTAAGCTCACAGCTGGGTGTGGGAGAGATACCCACAGAAAATTGTTGAATTTGGGGAGCAAGATATCAGTGAAAGGGGAATGCAGAGGGCTCCTTGGGGCACAGAGCTGGTGCTGCCAGCCCTTCCTTAGCCAATGGCTGATACTGTGGAGGAAATGCAAGAGCTCAGGCCATGATGAGCAGGTGTTTTCTAGGCAGACAGGGTTGAGCAAGGCTTTCTGGGCTGAATAAACAACTTTTGTGATGGCTTAGAGACTGGACGTATGTCACATGTGGTTTAGTGTGCATGGAGGAGGGCTTGTGGGGGGATGGGAGAGGCTTGTGTTCAGTCTTTTTTTTTTTTTTTTTTGCAGTACCGGGGATCGAACCCAGGGGCGTTCTACCTCTGTGCTACAACCCTGGCCCTATTTTTTTATACTTTATTTTGAAACCGGGTCTCACGAAGTTGCAGAGGGCCTCACTAGGTAGAGAGAGAGAGAGAGCTGAGGCTGGCCGCGAACCCGGATCCTCTGGTCTCCGCCTCCCAAAGTACTGGGATTACAAGCGTGTGCCACCACGCCCCACTGTGTTCAGTCTTGTGAGCACTGGGGAGCCATGGAAGGATCCGAAGCAGATTTGAGAGGCATAGCGGCTCTCTGACTGCACTGTGGGGACTAGGCTGGAGGGGCAGAGAGGCCAGATGGAAGGAAGGCTGTTGCAGTTGTCCGGGCTAGACATGGTGGTGACGATGGTAGAGACGACAGTCTAGTGGTTGAGTGTGTGGCCCTTGTGACTGACTGAAAAGTGGGGAGGGTTGATTCCCCAGCTTCTTAGCCCTGGGGAATGGTTTTTTTATGGAGCCAGGGATCCCAGAGGAGGGACAGGGGAGTCACAGCAGGTGAGGTGCTGAAGTGCTGGATGGGCACCTGGCAGCTGGGGAAACGGGCCTGGAGTTTGGGAGAAGGATGGGCTGGAGGCAGAGATGGGTGTCACTCAGAGGTGACCGCTGCAGCCACTGAGGGGGAGGAGCACAGGTGGACAGGCAAGGCGAGATTCCAGTCATCTCCAGTGATAGCTGTGGGCAAGAGGGTGCCAGGGCCCGGTGTGGTAGTGCACACCTGTAATCCCAGTACCTGGGAGACCGAGACAGGAGGATCGTAGGTTTGAGGACAGCCTCAGCTACTTAGCGAGACCCTGTTTCAAAATAAAAAATAAAATAGGGCCAGGGGTGTAGCTTGGAGGTAAAATGCCCCTGGGTTCAATCCCCGGTACCACAAAAAAAAAAAAAAAAA
>PVJS01014601.1:0-40125 GCA_004027185.1 Glis glis | reverse complement strand
CGGAAGGCCTCACTAGGTAGAGAGAGAGAGAAAGAGAGAAAGAGAGAGAGAGAGAGAGAGACAGGGAGAGAGAGAGAGAGCTGAGGCTGGCCACGAACCTGGATCCTCCGGTCTCCGCCTCCCAAAGTACTGGGATTACAAGCGTGCTCCACCACGCCCGGCAAAACATTGATTCTTGACATTCTAAGACTGGCTGATCTCACTCAGCATATATTCTCTAATTCCATCCATTTCCCTGCAATTTTCTGGTTTCTCTTTTATAGTTGGGTCCTAGAAATGCACATGTCTGTGAAGTCTATGTTTAGTATGACATTTTAAATGCCAAATTTTGTTCTCTACACTCGGGGTGGAACTTTTATTTCTAGGGAAGGGTATTTTAGCATAAATGCATACAGTGTTTTAGGTTTATATTTCCAGTGATAGTTCTTCCAAATCTACCTGTACGATGTTTGAAATAACAAAAACAAAAGATATACTCAGCATCTAGGAGATGCTAACACATAAAGGATTATTTAACATCTATAAGACAAAAGAAGGTGAATTTAGAAAACTCTTATTATTCAGAATAATAGTTGATGCTTAAAACAGAGTGGATATGCTCATTAAAAATGGGCAGCAGTATATTTCATTTTTCATCTATCCTATGCCCCTAAATTCAGATCTCTGCATATAGAAATAAGAAATTGCCTATGGAGGCACTGAATTCTAAGGTCAGGGATCCAGACAGCTGTGCTGTCTGGATGTTATCCTGTATCAACACATTTCTACATCTATTTGTGGTCTGAAATGCCCATAACCTATGAATAAGGAATTAGAAGATGGAAGTGGTGGTTTTGGTGGTGAAGTTTGGAAGTTGTACAATTAGCATTAGACCAGGGTTGGGTGTTGTCCCAGTAATTAGTATTTCATGATAGAGACCTTAGTTACTTACATATTATGCTATGTTCATATAAACATAAAAACAGAAAAGGAAACTATGAAATAATTCTTAAACTGGAGACCCAAATTAGATGATAATTTGCAGGAAAATTGGCCAGAAGTGATGAACTTTAACCTGTACTCCAACTATTTGTTTGAATGGGAATCAGTATCATCCAAAGGTCAGTGAGTAGAGGCAAATGGTGTGTTTTAAAAAGTAAACAGCGAGTGTGAAAAATCATGCCTTGAATGAGATAAATTTAAGAAATCAGAAGGAACAATAAGGGGACTACAAAAAGAAATTCAAAAATTAAAGAAATGGATGATAAATCACCCATATGACTGAGAGGAAAGTAGGTTGTCCCTCATTTTGAACAGAAAATCAGCCTCCATAATCATCACATTTTTATTACATATTTGAAAATATAAATCTCAACTATAAAAGATTTTTTGCTGCTTTACTTTCTTCAGTACATATGAAAGACCCAATTATATATCCCAGATATTTAATTGGTGAAATATATTGACAAATATAGATAAGCAGCCTGTTTAATGCATTCTAATTAATGACTACAAAGTCTACCTTCTCTGTATACTTCTGAGTATGGGAAGATATCTTCTATACAGGAGCATCATGAGATTCTTCTAGTCTATTGGTATCAAGCAATTCTTGGAATAGATGACTGAGGGTATACCTGCTTATAAAAGAAACTACAATTTTGTTTGGCTTATGTGTAGTTTGGTAAGATTAAAAAAAGAGGTGGAAAAAGTTATGACTCTAAGACATGCTTTGGGTGCCTACAAAATAGTAATACTACAGAGACATAAAGCATAGATATGGAGAACATGCTCTCCATAATGTAAACAAGAAAAACATAATCAAGTAAGGAATATGAGCAAAAAAGGGATGGCAGATGCAGAGAATAGAGAGAACCAAAGTTAAATGTCAAGATTTTGCTCCTAGAAATGGCAAAATAACTTCTATCAAGGAAAACTTGCTTTAGATAGTAATTATTAAATTTGCATATAGTATTTTTCAAAAAAACTATTTAAAAACATTAAAAAATAAAAAAAATAAACAGAGACAGAGTTTGAGACAGGGTCTTGCTATATTGCTCAAGCTGTCCTTGAACTGGACTCAAGCAATTCTCCTGCCTCAGCCTTTGGAGTAGCTGGAACCATGGGGCTCGTGACCATGCCCAGATAAAAGCTGACTATTAAAAGAAGAAAATAGTGCTGTGTGAGATTCATGTTTATATGGTTTGTCACCAAAGTCACTCTTAGTCCATTGAGTGAAGAGTGGTGATACTGCACAAAGAGCCTCATACCTCTTCTGGCCTGAGGATGAAATGTCTGTAATGTGCTAGGGCTGGGGGGAGGTTTGTAGCACACATAAACAGCCACAAAAGGTTTAGCCAACAAAATTTTCATTTTAACTTCACCCAGATTCATGTCTGACCCCAGGACAGGGCATACATGGAATGAGAGTCCTATAATCTACTTTAAGGGAAGTTCAGAAAGGTTTTTATCACCTGCCTCAGAGGAGAAGGGCAAGAGAATGATATGGTTGGCCTTCCTGCTTCTGTGGTTTCCTGAAATACCAAGATGCTATATTTTGAGGTAGCAGGTCCTGAACCTGAACCTCATCAAGAAGAAATTACATCTTTAGAGTATCTAAACAAATAAGCATCTCTATAACAAGGAATTTTGTCTCTAAATATCTAAACAAATAATCATCTCTATAAACAAGGAATTTTGTCTCTAAAATTTTTTCAAGACTTGAAAAGCTAATAAAAAGAATTCTAGATAAATAAAAATAAAACTAACCATGGGTAAAGAGCCATTCTCTTTGAGAAATACAAGTTATCTTTAGGCTGAAGGAAAATGTGAACATATGGAAATTAAGATCTACAGGAAAAAAAGGAAGAAAATAAAATGGTAAATATTTCTATAAACATATGACTATATATTTTATTTAAAAAATTTTTTAAGATGTAGATGACCTTTGAAAGCAAAGTTCCACTAATATGATTTGGGATTTATAACATAGGAAAATCCAATGTATATAAATGAAATAGAAGTTACAGCAGGAGTAGTTAGAAATATAAGGTTGTAAATTTCTTGAATTGTTCACTAAGTGGCACATTAATAATTCTAAATAGAATATGCTAAATTAAGTTTGCATACTGTAATCCCCAGAGAAACTATCAAAATATTTCAAATAAATATAGCAAAATCTTAGAATAATATGAAATTTAATATTAATAAGAAATTAATAAAATTACAAGGAAAGAAAGTTGTAAAAAATGGGTAGAAATCATGTGTTAAATTTGAAATAAATGCATTTCCTGTAGTGTTGCAAACTTCTTTGTCTTGGGGAACCAGTTATCTTTCTAGTAGATGGGTTCCAGGTATGAAAACTGGCCCACATCTAGAGACTGGGCTCATTAGTTTATTTCATGTTGTGGCAACTGCTTTCAATATCTTGACTATGTATCCTTGATTATTTATAATCATACACATGAGTAATACTCTTTGCTGCCTATTCATTCTATTAACCATCTCTACAACTCATACACGTGAGGTATGTATAGTTGAGACTTCACTATTGATGGTTACTTACAGTGTTTTGTTTGTCAACCCCTGGACTAATGACTTATGACTAATCACTGAAAACTGATCTCTGTAGCCTCTCTAGTCATCAACTTTAGCTCACAGAGGGGAGGTATCGTTGAAGATCTTAGGGATACTGGTAATGCTTTCACCAGCATACTTTTATGACCCTGGTAAATAATAAATGTTCTGTGTACTAAGTGCAATATAACCATCTTGTGGCTCCTCCCTACCAGTTAATTATGGTCATCTTATATTTATTCCACCACTATCTGCTATGGCAATTCCCACTTTGTTCAACATAGATCATCTCTTATTCTAATATTTTAGGAACTGTCCTAATAGTAAGTTGGCATCATCTCCTGGAGTCCTGTATCTTATCATGGTACTACAAAGTCAGTAAACTCTTTCTATCCAATTTTATGTTCTAGACCCCTTAAATGAGTACCCTCAGAATCTGATACCACTACCTCCTAGTACATGCTGCCAAGGCCTTTTAGTGTACAGTATATTTCTTCTCTTAGTAGCTCTAGAATGGTATTGGCACAAAAACAGACACATAGACCAATGGAACAGAATAGAAGATACAGAAACAAATCCACACACTTATAGCCAATTAATTTTTGACAAATCCAGACACATACGTTGGAGAAAAGAGCCTTTTCAACAAATGGTGTTGGGAAAACTAGTTATCCATTTTTAGAAAAATGGAACGGAATCCTTACCTCTCACCCTACATAAGTCTGGAAGTTAGACCAGAGACTGTGAAGCTGCTAGAGGAGGGCATAGGTCCAACACTCCAACATATAGGCACAGGTAGAAACTTCCTCAACAAGATCCCCAAAGCTCAGGAAATTAAAAAAAGAATTGACAAGTGGGATGGCATTAAACTAAAAAGTTTCTGCACATCAAGAGTCTAAAGAGACATCCTACAGAAAGGGAGAAGATCTTTGCCAGCTATCCCTCTGATAGAGGACTAATATCTAGAATATTCAAAGAACTTAAAAGACTTTACACTACAAAAGCAAGTAACTCAATCAAGAAATGGGCAATTGAATTGAATAGACACTTCAGAAAAGAAGAGATACAAATGGCCAATAGATACATGAAAAAATGTTCAACATCAATAGCAATCAGGGAGATGCGAATCAAAACTAAGATTCCATCTAACCCCAGTCAGAATGGCAATCATCAAGAAGTCAAAAAATAAATGTTGGTGAGGATGTGGGAAATAGGAATTCTTCTACAGTGTTGGTGGGATTGCAAATTAGTTCAACTACTATGGAGATCAGTGTGGAGATTCCTCAGAAAACTGGGAATGGATCCAACATATGATCCAGCTATACTCCTGGGTATCTTTCCAAAGGGGCTAAAATCAGAGAACTACAGTAATGTATGCATACCCATGTTCATAGCAGCACAATTCACAATAGTCAAATTATAGAACCAATCTAGGTGTCCATCAACAGATGAATGGATTACAAAATTATGGGAAATATACCCAATGGAATTATACTCAACAATAAAGAAGAACAAAATTATGTTATTTGCAATAAAATGGAAGAACCTGGAGAACATTATGTTATATGAGATTAGCCAGTCACAGAAAGTGAAGGGTCATATGTTTTCTCTAATACGCACAGCTAGGGAGTAATTGGGATTCCAGAGGGACTCCAGATAAGGGAGGAGAAACCTCAGTAGAGCCAGGGAGGTGGTCTAAGGGAAAGGAAGGGGGAAAACTGAAGTTCATTAATGCAAATACTACTATCAATTATGTATACATATGTGAACATACCAATGTAAAGCTCAGTACTCTGTATTGGGAAGGAGAGAAATGAGGAGGCGGGGGGGGGGAGCCACCAAGTCTTCTGTGCATGTATGTCACTGTCAGCATGATTTGCATTATGATATAAGACTTTAATGCACCCATAAAAGCATATAAAAATAAGGTACCCAGCTAGTTTACACTGCCATATAGTCATAGTTTATACTTATCTGACAAAAGAGGAGATGGGATGAGTCTTAGGAGGGAGGGATATTGCTTCATCAGTTAGGCCTCTGCAAAGGTTGCAAATGAAGGCTCTTTATTTGTTGGCACAGTATTGGAAATTTCAAAGAAATCCAGGGAATCAAAAACTTCCTGCCATCCACTCAGATGCCTTTATCTCATATGACGTGGGTTCAGTTTTTCAAAACCAGATCCCTGACATGGAATAACAGATTTGATTGGGCAAATAGCTCTTTGGCTTATTCAGCTTACCATCTAGAGAATTTCATGAATGTAACCAGAGGCCCCTTGGTTTTCACACTTGGCTTTTAATTGTCTGTTATTCATTCTGAACAGTCCATTATAATTCTGCTGAGTATCAGTATTGCTAAGCAATAACCATTTGATCTCTTTAGCCAGGTAGCCATCTCAAACATCTGATACAATGAGCCTGCCAGCTCATTCCCTTCCAAGGTAACATATTCTCTTCTATCATCCCAATCACTTCCAGGGAATAGTTTAATAATTGGACTATCACATCGTGTCAGGGGCTGTTTGTGCTTCACCTGCTACTTGTGATTATATGTTCATTGACACCCAAGCAATAAATAATTGTATCCTATGGCCCACTTTTTGATCACTTCAAATAACCAGTTTTGGTAGATTGGGTGCTCTAGAATCATATGTCAAAATAAACTTTGGTATGCAAGGTATTTTTTAGGGATCAATATATATAAAGGGAAAAGCATAAAATCTGGGTGTGACAGAGGAAGCTGTGGAACTTTAATACAAGCTGAAGTGTTAGCCAGCCCAGTGGGGAGAATTCTGTCTTGTTCCATTCAGGACTTCCACTGATTGGAAGAGGTCTACACACATTGTAGAGGGCAATCTGCTCCACTCAAAATCCACCAATTTAAATGTTAAACCCATCCAAAACACCCTCCCCCAAACACTCAGATTAATATTCGATTAAATATCTGTGCACCCAAGGCTGAATCTCATTGATACATACCATTAACCATCACAGAAAGTGGCCCTGGACTGTGTGTCTCTCTACTGTGACTGCTTTGAAGGAGCTGCCTGCATTCCTAGTACCTGGTCAAGTCCTTCTGGAAGTATGTATCCATGTCTACCTATGTAGTTTGTAGTTTTTTTTTATTCTGAGTTCTCCTTCACTAAGAAGAGTTTATTCTGTGGGAGTCTAGTGTTTCCTGCACTGTGGAGGTGCTATATTTTATTTATTATTTTCTATAGAAGGCTCTATATTTTATTTATTATTTTCTTTCATTAGTGAATCAGCTTTCATGTTAATTTAATACTTAGGGATTCTCAAATCATCTCATCAGATAGAGGTGTGTGATTGTTCTTGTTACATCCTGAACTCTAAATAACAAACTTCCTTGTTGCTCTTTTAAATTTTGTGTAGAAAAATCAAAACATCTGCAAATGTGTACCTCTTATAGAAGAACAGCTTTTTATAAGGGGTTTCTTTCTAAATTTTGGCCTGATGTGGAAAATAGGAAACCTGTCTTTTTGCAGTGTTCATGTTAAATTCTTACCTGCCAGTTGTTTTGGCCCACAACTGTGACTAATCTCAGAAGACACTGTTCCATACATAGACTTACTTTTTTAATTTTATTATCTGACTTTCAGGTATTTTTCAGTGAAATACTTTTTATTTCTTCCTTTCTTTTTGTCCAACTTATACATTTAAAATGATTTATCTTCTAGATTCACTATTCTTTCTGAAATTGAAATAAAAATTTACACTGTATAGATTTACCACTTCTTTCTCAGAAGGAGCAGTCATATACAGTATTTTCAAAATTAAATATATATATATTTATATATTTATATATATATTTATATATATATTTATAAATTTATATATAAATATATATATATATATACACACATAATATATGGTAAAAAGGGGATGGGGAACCTCATACATATCATAGAATGGTTAAGGTAAAAAAAAATCCTGGTTTCCCTGGAAATGATGGATTTTCTGGGATGGAAAACTTTCAGTTACAAAACAGAAAGGTCCCTAGAAAATGCGGATCCTACACTTACCCTAAATTTCTTGGCATGACATTATCAATTTTAAATTTTTATCATATTCAGATAAATTTATATTATAAATTATTTTCATAGTAATATTTTTATTTTTATTTATTTATTTTTATATTTTGTTGCTGCATTATAGTCTCACATCATAATTCTCATAGTTCATAGTGGTAGTAACATACATGGACACAGCATTTGGTGAGTTTTTCCCTGGCTCCCTCTCCACTTCCCCCTTCTCCATACAAAATATTGAGATTGGCATTTGTATTCTCACATATCTACATACAACTTGCCCTTATTTCTTCATTTATACAACTAGTTTTTCTGTGTGTGTGTGTGTGTGGTACCAGGGGTTGAACCCAAGGACATTCTACCTCCAGGCTACACTCCCAGCCCAGTTTTTATTCTTTATTTTGAAACAGGGTCTCACTAAGTTGCAGAGGCCTCACTAAGTAGCTGAGGCTAGCTGCGAACCGGGATCCTCCGGTCTCATCCTCCCAAGTACTGGGGTTACAAGCGTGCGCCACCACGCCTGGCTCAATTAGTTGTTCTGATAAGTCACTTCATACAAACTTGATAGTTTCAATCACAATTTAGTATTATGGAAACATAATCTATTGGGGTTGCTCTGTCAGATGCTACTTGCTCCGTAGTCCTGCCATGGATGGTTGCTGCTTTAAGCAGCTCCCTTATAACTATTCCATGGTTCCTGTCATGGAAGGTCGCTGCACCAGGCAGCTTCCTGATTCATAGTCTTCTTGCATGATACTGACACGAAGTCTGATATAATAATTTGGAGAGAAATTAACAATTGAGGGGGGTCGGAGAGGAGATCCAAGATGACAAATTCTTCTGCCTTATGTAGTCAAGGCCTTTCTTATACAGAGGTTCAAACAAAGCAAACAGGAAGAAGATCACAAGTTAAGACCAGAGAGTGGCAAACACAAGTTAAGACCAGAAAGTGGCAAGGTGAATGTTTCAGGGAGAATAGGAGGTCATCAATGTCCAGATTTCAGTCCCATCCAGTCCAAGGAACCTTGTCAGCATGCAATTTCCACTTAGCATGTACTGTGTACATGGTTAAGCCAGTCTGAAATGGTGACCACATTGTGTGGGCTAAGATGGCCCCCAACATAATCTAGTACTTGAAGTGCTAATTTAATAAACCAGCCAATTTGGACTATTCATCCAGTGTACTTGCAATTTCCAACATCAATATAAGAAACCTGCAGACATACCAAAAGACCCCACCTAAAAACCAAATGGTTGGGATTATGAATATCAGCAAAGTATCTTTTGGGGTAAAGAACTGGAAAGGTAATATAAAAGCTCTTACAACAAAACATTATATTGTAGAGATAGAACTAAAGTAATGGGAACATAAGGGGGTAGCAACTGGAGAGAGTGGTTATAAATTGAGCCCAGTGGATTCACACCTGCCTTAAACTTGATGAATAGTATCTCAAATTTAAATTCTCAAATGAGAACTCTTCATAAAGAACTTGTTTTTGTTTGTTCTTTTTTTCTGAGAGCAGATACTATTTTTTAACTCACCAGATTACAAAAATATCATGGTATATACCTTAGTTCACCCTTCTAATAAGCCTGTTGATCTGGCCCTCTTTGTTGCCAGCACCTCCACCGTCTATAAAATGAGTGGTCTTTTTCTTGATTCTACCACTTGAAGAAGATAATTGAAAGGACCACAGGAAGGTGTTTGCTTCTTTGAAGTGTTTTCCAACAGTACATAGATCTCATGAATCATGAATCAGACCTTCCATCCTGATGATGCCACATTTACCAAGAAATTATGCAAAAGAAGTGTGATATGTCCAGGCAATTTCTCTTGTTTTTGCCATCACCATGCTTGTAGATGAATGCATTTACTGACTTCAGATTAGAACACCCATGCAAGATACAGTTCCACTATCCTTAGCATGTTAATTGAAGCCCTGCTGAGCTTAACAAAGGTGCCATAGGAGAGCTGGTGAAGAAAAAGAGGCTGCAACACCTTTCAGACCTTTGCATTCACATCATTGATAGCTCTGATCTTGATGACAAATACCAATTAGGGTTCTGTAGATACATAGAAATTGTTAATTTTTCTTGCCATCCTAGCCATTTGGATCTAATTTCTGTGCATCTTCCTCTATTTTTTGTGATATAATGTTTAACTTTTTCATAACTAGGATTTCCTACTGCCTTTCAAAGCATCCTTTGGGCAAACTACTTTCTCAGGAGCTTATCTTCAGCCATGCACAATTCCTTTGCTTGTGTTTCAGGGTTTCTGGCACAGCAGGAACCTTCATTTTCTTCTCTTGGCCCCCTTCATAGTTTCAGCCTGAAAAGAGAATGTATTTAAATGCTTGATTAAATAAAAATGGCAATCAAAATGAAAATAAATGATGAAAACAATATTTCATGACCTTATTTATGTATATACCAACCTCATTAATTTAATGTGACTTAAGGTGTCTTAGAACAATAACAAAGGGCTTGGGTGTAGCTAAGAAGTAGAATGCTCCTGGGTTCAATCCCCACTACCCGAATAAGGCCATAAATAATATATGAAAATATTTGAAGAAAAATAATTGGAAATGCAAGGAGGAAAATGACCACAAAACTTAATACAAGTAATATCACGGAAGTGACTTTCCAGCTTTTTAATTTTGAAGTTGTATTTTGGCTCCAAAAGTATTTTAATGAGATCACTTAACCAAGGTGTTGATGTAAAAGTTTTGCTTTGGATTGTTTTTTATTTGGTTTGGTTGACATTTTCCTTGTTTATTTTAATGAGATTATTAAAAACATCTAAATCCTCCATATAAATAAGGAAATAATAAGGATAAAATTAAAGTTAGAAAATAAAGTATGATAATACATAGCAGAAAATATCTGAGAAGTCAGGAGATCTAGAATACCTTGGAGGGATTAACCCTGGTCAAAAGAAAGGTCATTTTTTTCCTTGTGAAAGGAAAAGAAAATGTGCAGTTAAATTTATAAGTGATAATAGGAAATTACATATTTCTCTATTCTCTTTGATGGAGGATAGATGGAAAAAGTTTGAAATAAATGATGTGCAGAATAGTATGACTAACTTGGGGAAGGATGTATCTCTACATTGATTGCTTAGTTGAAGTTGGAGAGAAATTCACAGTGTTTATGAAAATTTGTCAAGAAGTATTCAACATTATTGGTACAAAAAGAGAAGGTCAATAACTAGAATTTGCCAGGAAAAGTGGTCAAAGGCAAAGGAAATCATGTATCTTGCCCATATTAGCTCAATCAATGGACCATGAAATCCAACTGTACAGTAAAGGAAAGGAAAAGGATAAATGGAACAGAGTGCGAGGTCCCTGTGAGGCCTAAAAATAAGGAGAGGGAGGATGAGTGAGGAAGCTGAAAATTAAGAGTCTGTGATAAAGTTCAGGTGATTAAAAGTATGATTTTATAGTTGAAAAGTTAGGATGAGTTAAAAGGTTGTCCTGAGAGTGTTTATCTAAAGTAGGGGAGGGAGCTGGGCGTGGTGGTGCACACTTGTAATCCCAGTACTTGGGAGGCTGAGACCAGAGGATCCTGTTTGCGGCCAGCCTCAGCTACTTAGTGAGGCCCTCTGCAACTTAGTGAGACCCTATTTCAAAATAAAGAATAAAAAAATAGGGCTGGGGGTGTAGCTCGGAGGTAGAATGCCCCTGGGTTCAATCCCCAGTACCGCAAAACAAAACAAAACAAAAAAAGTAGGGGTGGGACATGGAGAGAAGTAAACCAAGAGCTATGTCAATGTATGTTTTAATCACATTGAACCTCACTATGACATATAATTGCACTTCACCAATAAATGTTTAAAAAATAAGTTAATGAAACAAGGGATTTGTGTGGTTGCTTCAATAACCTCCATGTCTGTTGAAGACATTTAAGATGATAGGATGATTTGAAGTAGAAACAACTACTATGAACAAGATGTTTCACTTCACATACTAAGGATAGGAACGAGGAGGCCAGTAAACTATCTGTATGAATAGGAGTAGAATGTGGCACGAGGTTCAGAGTAGAAATATTAATCATGGTAAATGTGTAATGCTTTGAACGTAGCAGTAGTTACTTGGAAGAACATTAGTCTTAGGAACTGAAATATGGGGATATGAGTAGCTTCCATCTCTGAGGGATTCTGAAAAAGTACCAATCTCAATAAAGAGATTTTTGTTTTTGTTTTTTTAATTTAGAGAATGGGGTTTCTTAGAGGACACAGTAGAAAGGATTTAAAGGAAATGAAAAAGTACACATTAATATTAGGCTGTGAATAGTAGGAAAGACTGGACTATGTCTTGAGTGGTGACCAAGGATAATAGAGCTGTGAGTCATGCTAGGTGCCCTTGTCATCAAGGGGCCATGATGACAAATCCCGTTGGGTGGAGGGTTGCTGTCGGGGCATGGAAGTTCACCTCATAGGCAGTGGTCCTTAATGATAGAAGTTAGGGTCCTATAAAACTGAAACATAACCTTCTGCTGGGGCTGTAAGGTTGAGAGGATACAGAAAAAGTAACAACACAAAGTGATGATGGCCAGAGGATTTCGGCGGACTGCCTGAGTGGAAGTCAGTGTTCGGCATAGCAGACCCATGTTCTGTGTAACTTCAGAACATAGGGACGCCGGGTGTGGTGGTGCACGCTTGTAATCCCAGTACTTGGGAGGCGGAGCCCGGAGGATCCGGTTTCGCGGCCAGCCTCAGCTACTTAGTGAGGCCCTCCGCAACTTTGTGAGACCCGGTTTCAAAATAAAGTATAAAAAATAGGGCCGGGGGTGTAGCTCGGAGGTAGAACACCCCTGGGTTCAATCCCTGGTACCGCAAAAGAAAAAAAAAAAGAACATAGGAACACAATGCTGCTATGATTGCGATAATGTATGACATTACTTATTTTAGATTTAGAGAACATTTATTTTATATAGGTCTTTTGATAAATATTTTCTGTCTCTAGGTAGAAATTATCTGTTATTTATGCTAAACCCGTGACTCAATATCCATTTCTAAATAAGAAGAATTTTGAAGATTTTTCAAAATGCATAACTTTCCTCGAGGACTTTCTCTTGCTTGTTATTACTTCTTTAGCATATCTCAAGAGTAGGCAATTTGCCATATAGACATCAGAAAATTGACCTCTGAGTCAATTGTTGATGGTTATTATTTTCCATGGTTCAGTTTTTGTCTCCACCAATTTATCTCTCATGCTTTTCTATGTAATATGTTTCTTTCTACTATTCTCCTTCTTTTCTATCATTCCTTCCTCTTCTACCCTTGCTTCATTACTTCTTAATTTTTATTCCTTTTTAAAGATTGTCTTGCCCCCCATACACACTTTTTACTTTATCACCTTTCTTTTCAATTCTTTTTAAATCTGTCTAATAACTATCATTTGAGCTAAAGTATGAGGCATTCCATATTCTGTGGTTTTTATATCCCTTGTACAATAAATCAGAAAGTAAGATGGAGAAGGAAAAGTGTTCAGTTAAACTTTAAGAACAATTCAGAAAAATAAAGTCAAAGAGAATGACATAAATGAAAATAAAAGGGGGGAAGTGAACAAAAAAGTATTAAGAATGAAAAATTTAAGCTGGGTGTGGTGGCACACACCTGTAATCCCAGTACTTGGGAGGCTGAGACAGGAAAATCACAAGTTTGAGGCTAGCTTCAGCAACTTAGTGAAACCCTGTCTTAAAATAAAAATAAATAAAAATAAAAAGGGCTGGGGGGGATAGTTAGCTCAACGGTTTAGTGTTCTTGAGTTCAATCCCCATAACCAACCACACACACAATATAAATGAATAAATGTATTAGTTACTGTGAATGAATATCTTGACTGTCTCCTAAGAAATGGAAATTATTCTATGGATTTAGAATAAAATAAAAATATTTCCATAGAGTAAAATATCAGGCATATTTATTTAGTCATAGATCACTGTCTCCTTAGCTACGGTTTTATGAGTATTCATTCCTTTGTAATTATCCAATTAGCCATAGTTTGTATCTTGATCTGTTTCTATCATCAAAACTCCTGCAAATTTTCTGTTTGGGAGAGTCACAGCAGACTACCAGGGGAAAAATGATTCTTTCAACTTAAGTAGCAGTAACTAGAGGAAATATTACCCTGGGGACAAAAGAAATAAACTTACGGGCCAGTGGGGAATGAGCTTACCATATACACGATACCAGGAAGAATAACTATTTTGAACCCAACACTGTTGAAAGAAGAATCATAGATAAATAGATATAAGTATCCACACCAGATAAGGTAAATAGCTAAATGCTCTATGATTTTGATGATTTTCTGATTTTTTTTGTGTGTATGCGATTTTACATGAGCATATTTATACATTCACTTAAGTGTAAATTTTAGTTTCAAATATAGTTTTGCCTGGCATTATAATTATTTGATATTCATGACATTTTATATTTAATATAATTATCAATCCAAAGTACACTGAGATTTGAAAGGTAATAATGAAAACAAAGGCACTGTTCACAATTTCCTAGAAACTTTTGTTACTATCTTTGAGTAGTATTTAATTAATAATTTTTAAGTTTGGAAATGCTAATTTAGCATATGAATTATTTCACTGGAAAGGATTGAATATCTCTTTAATGCTCTACTCCCATACACTGAAAACTCTATCTTTTCTTTTCTTCTCAGATAATGGCAATACAAGATTTCTGCTGCTTAAGCAAAAACCTTTTAATATTTGACAAGGTATTCAAATTCTACATTCTAAATGTCTTTCAAATTCTTCTCAATCAAGAATATGATGATGAATTTCTTTGGCCTATGTAATAAAGTCAACATCCTTAGTAATATTCTCAAAATTCTTTAGTATCTTCTACCTTCTCAGCTTGTCTCATTGACCTTAACACCACAGTGAATATGTAACTATCCCATGCCCTATCTACTACAAATATTTGCCATTTAATGGATGTGCTCTTTCAAAGCTCAGTACCAGTGTGCATGCTTTTGCCTATACCTGTAATATCCATTTCTCATGATTCTACCTGTCCAAATCTTAGACTTTTTTCACATTTAAGTTTCCTTCAAAAAGCTTTCCAGGATGTCCCTCAATCCCTGTTCACACCAAGTGATTGGAACATTTTCTGTATAGCAATAGAGAAATGCATGAGATGAACAAAGCTGAGGAAGGATATGAGGAAAGAGAAAATATGAGTTAGGGAAGGGAAGAAAAATACAAGAAAATGTGTAGAAGAAATATTGGCCTCCTGTCGAAGTAGAGTTCCCTAGAAGTGAAATGATCATTTTTTGATTAAATATAAATTCTAGAAAATGTAATAATATGACTCGTTTATTTTTTGTATTTTGTGGTGAATAAAAGCACATATAAACTCATTTATTTAGAAGCCAAATTCTTCAGTAATAATACAGACAAAACTGAGGATATGATCAGGATTTGAAAAATTCATGTTTTCTTTTTTTAATTGGTGCATTGTAATCATACATCTTAATGGGTTTCAGGGTGATAGAAGTATTCATGCACATGTCAGTCAATTAGTCCTCCCCCAATTCCCACCCCATTTCCTCCCTCCTCCCTCCTTCTCCTGCTCAGCATAGTAGTTAACTTTGATATATTTGTGTATGTACGTCCTGTGCATTAGGGTGTTTCCCTCTTCTCCCCTCCCATGTCCCTCAGTTAGATTACCTTCTTTACTCATCTGAGGTTTTCTCCATCTTTGTCTGGTGTCCCTCCTGGGCGGGGCCATGGCTCACCCACCCATGTTCTCAGTGCTGGGCTGCTCTAGGGGGCCGTTTCTCACCTGCCTGTGTTCTCTGTGCTGGGATGCTCTAGGGCAGGGCCATCGCTCACCCGCCCATGTCCTCAGTGCTAGGCTGGTGCTGGGCAGGGCTGTGGCTCACCCACCTGTGTCCTCAGTGCTGGACTGCTGGGGGGGCATGGCTCACCCACCCATGTCTTCAGTGCTGGGCTGCTCGGGGAGGGGGGTCATGGCTCACCCGCCCGTGTCCTCAGTGCTGGGATGCTCCTGGGCAGGGCTACATCATCTTTGCCTCTCCTCCTTGCTCTCACTGTGGAAGTAGAGGCACACGGCCCGCTTCTTGTAGCCGTCACCATCGTAGGTGCGGGTGTGGTCTGACTTGAGCTTCATCATGGTCCGGAGTTGACTGCTTCTGCTGATGGTCTGTAGTCACTGGCTTCACAGGAATCTGCTGCCTCTTTTCTGGAGGTCTCTAGGAGCCGCTATGCTGGCATGGCCTGACTAAGATGGCACAATTGCCATGCTCTCCACTCACCAGGTGAGACACGTGGAGCTCTTTACAGTCCTCTGCTCTCTCTGCTGCCTCCTATTCCATTGCATTTTGACTGTCATTGTTTTGTTGAGTTTTGGTTGCTTTTCTTTCCTTGTCAAGAAGCAGTCTTCCCACTGGCTGAGTTCCGAGTCTCGGAGTGCCTGAAACATGCTGTCTCCTTCTATCCCGCCATCTTTAATCCTTCTCATGTTTTCTTGATAGAAGCATTATGTGCAACATATAGTGCAGAAAATTAGTATCTCTTTACTACCAGTTATAAATTTTGAGAATTAAGGCCGGGCGTGGTGGCGCACGTTTGTAATCCCAGTACTTTGGGAGGCAGAAACCAGAGGATCCGGGTTCGCGGCCAACCTCAGCGCGCATGCGCGCGCACGATCCATCGATCAGTCGATCTATCTCTCTCTCCTCTCTCTCTCTCTCTCTCTCTCTCTCTCTCTCTCTCTCTACCTAGTGAGGCCCTCCGCAACTTCGTGAGACCCGGTTTCAAAAATAAAGCATAAAAAAATAGGGCCGGGGGTGTAGCGCGGAGGTAGAACGCCCCTGCGTTCAATCCGCGGTACCGCAAAAAAAAAAAAATAAATAAATAAATAAATTTTGAGAATTAAAATCATCCATACAGTTCAATGTCTAAAATACCATATTATGTACTACTTTTAAACAACTGGCAGTGTAGAATCACCACAAACATGAGCAATGTGCTGCCCTATGACATTATGACAGCTAAGATGTCACTAGGTGATATAATATTTTTTTGCCATTATAGCCTTATGGGACCATATTGGTATATGCAGCCTGATGTTGAATGATGACAAAATGTCATGTAAGAGCATCGCTGCACATAAATGCTTGATTTCACTAAATCCTCACCACTATCTTCATTTTGCAGCTAAGGTTGATTAAGCACAACAAGATTAAATTAAGTACCCAAGATATAGTTTGAAAAAGAATTTTAAAGTTTAGAAAATTTTTCTATTTTTCCCAAGGTCACACAGAGAGCTGGGATCTGAAGCTGAGGATTTTAAACTCTAAAATAGAGAATCTTTCCATGAACTACTACTACATGAATTTGATTTATTAAGTTCAGAGACAACTGAAGTGGTTATTTAAAAGGTTTGTGCCTGCTGTGGGAGCCCATGAGTCAAAATAGTGCTTATCCTTTTGAGAATGTAAAGTTGGTCCTCTACACTCTGTTGCCTGTACAGGCAAATATTCATAAAACCACTATTATAAAAACATCTAGGTCTTCTTAATTAATTCTTCCCTTGTTATTGCCTTGTGCTCGTAAGCAAATGCACATCAAACACTGCTCTGCCTTTTCCTGATTTCTTAAACTTTAGAAGAGAACATTAAATGGTATTTAGTCACTCACAGAAGCAATCCCCATTCATCAGCCTATTAGGTGCAGCTAGTAATGCTAATGGGAGTGATTATAAAATAACAAAAGCACAGAGCGGGTATTTTTCTCTTCACATAGGAGAGGCAAACTTAGTAATTACCTTGCATGCCTCATTTAGCAGGCTGGCCAGAGGAGAGGAAAAGGTTTATTCAAGAGATTTCATATGTGAAGGGTGGAGGTTCCTAAACTGAGGACCTTCTGTTCACTGCTTGTATTTTATATGCTATACTTGTCCCACTTCTGCCATTCCAAATTATCTCAATAATCCTTATGTATTAAGACAGACAAGTTCTTTCCTACAGTTTGTTTTTAAAAGCACTAATCCTATGCTATCAAATTCCTCTGATGTGTTCTTTTCTTTAAGCTTGCCATAAATCTAAGTAGTACATTTTTCTTCAGTTTGTTGCAGTTATAAAATGGTAAGAGAATTACTATACGATGAATAGCAATTTTCCAAATTTAGTCTCATTCTAAGGTGTCCCCAGATGGGCCACTTCTTGCAAGGCTTAAAATCATGTACAAGCCTAGGTCACTGACTTTGGAAATCTTGAAGAGGGAGGCTTATAAAAATGTCAAATAAAGAAATTTCATAGTAGCAATGACTGTGGTAAATCACTGTGATTCTTAACTTTGTTTACACTGATTCTATTTATTCAATGTTGAAAGATACTTTTGATTTAACAAGAAAAAGAACAGAAAATTTAAATATCTATTTTAGTAAAATATACTGTTACTTTAACTTTAAAAATAAAGTAATAGAAAAAAGTAAAATCCCAGTATTTGGGGAGCTGAGACAGGGGATTACAGGTTTGGGGCCAGCCCCAGCAACTAAGTGAGACCCTCAGTAACTTAGCAAGACCCTGCTTCAAAGTAAAAAGTAAAAAGGGCTGGGGGCATAGCTTAGAGGTAGAATGCTCCTAGGCTCAATCCCTAGTTCCATGTGCAATAAATAAATTAATAAATAATATCATAGACTCCACAGGTGTCAAAGAAAAACATGATCCAACTTTGCACTTTCCTTAAAAAGTCATATTAAAACATGTGCACAGGAAGTTGCCTATGGTCATGCCTAAATGTGTGTCTCACAGAAGCCCTATGGCCAACCTTCTAAGGGACATTCAGCAATGCTGAAGTCCATTCTATGTCATTTTTATTCATTAACATACGAAAGGTCTTCTAAGTCTGATATATTCACCTGATAATATATCCATCTACATCCCAAGCAAAGAAAAATAATGTGCCTCAAAAAT
Organism: Glis glis; assembly: GCA_004027185.1. Lineage (NCBI taxonomy): Eukaryota > Metazoa > Chordata > Mammalia > Rodentia > Gliridae > Glis > Glis glis. The sequence goes on along the minus strand of PVJS01014601.1, from coordinate 21,567 downwards.
ACAATACATATTTGTTGGACTTCTTTTCTATTTCTACTAGCTGGAGGTAAAATAATTATCTGGGCTATGCACATCAGAAGAAATAACTATTAAGAAAGCAAGTTGCAGAGTTGGGATTTGAAATCAGAAACACTGTGTTCAAGTTTTAGACTTCCACCTTTTTTAGTGTGTGTGGTACTGGGGATAAAACCAAAGGGCATTCTACCTCTTAGCTACACTCCCAGTCCTATTTTATTTTATTTTGAAACAAGGTCTCACTAGGTTGGTGAGAGTCTCACTACTTGCTGAGGCTGTTCTCGAACCTGTGATCATGCTGTCTCAGCATCCCAAGTACTGGTATTACAAATGTGCACCACCATGCACAGCTTCTTGCATTTTTTTAACTTAAAAAAATGGCTCTGGGGCAAAGTAATTTAATATAGTAATAATGCTTCTATTACAGCATCCTTATAATAGTGAAATGAGTTAATACATGTAAAAACACACAGAATATGCTAGCAAGTCAACAAAGTTCCTTTCTTTAAAGAACAATGCACCTTATCACAACTAATCATTTAATTATAACAAAATTCTTATAGGATATACATATTATTGAAAATGAAACAACTGAGAAAATAAATGAGTATTCTCACCTTATCAACAGTTTTGGCTCATGAAAATTAAGAAATTAGACACTGTTGTCCAAATTCTTTCAAATAACATTGAAAGTTTTTATTTCCTACATCTGATTTAACACTGTGTCTAACAAATATTTGTCCATTAAATGGATATTTCTTGGTTGTAGGATTGTCATTTTGTTCTATTTGATGTATATCTATAAAAAGTGAAAGTGGATCCCTGTCTTTTGGGATCTTATTTGAGATGGAGGTAACAGACATAGAGATAAAATGTTTGGTGTAAGTGGCAATGTGTAAAATCAGTGAGATTAAATGGCCAGCTGTGGAGGTTGGAAGGTCTGGCAAGCAGAAATGTTGAATTGAAGCCCTGGGCTAGTCAGAGACTCATAGTGTGTAGACCTATAATGTGTTGGAAAGGGAGATGATGCAGTTCATTCAGATAGACCACAAAGGAGGTCTGGATTTTGGAGAAGGCCATGTATCTTTTTCTGTACACTTTGAGTCTCCAGCTCATTTTTGGAAAGAAATCTTTCAGCCAATAGTCATTTGATTGAACAGAAAAGAAATGAAAATTTGGTATAATCCTATGGGCTTCTATCACAAAGGTAATAGTTAAACCACAGAAATGTAAAGAAATGATAGAAAAAATAGGATCAATGAGGAAATATTGGGTTCGTAGCATATGGACCAGAGTAAAGCACAATGCCATACACATTGCAAATGATCAATATACATTTGTCAGTTGAAGAAGTGAGAAACAGGACTTCATAGTATCATTACATTACTACTGTTACTACAGCAATTACAATTGCTAGACTTGATAACCCTACTCTTACTGCTATTTTTACTACTACCATGTTCAGGTCAAATTTAGTTTTTCTCATGTTTTTCCTATTCCTTCTTTTCTCCTATTTCCTATTTATAAATGGAGAATTATTTTTCCTGTGTGAGCCTATGTCTTTGTGGAGGAATCAATTTCAGGGTAGAACTATGTGGCATAAAATAATTCTCAAGACATGCCTTCTGGATTATGTTCTCATCCCTCAAAAAACTAGATAAGACCAGGGCTAGTGAAAAGGAGTTAGACCAGATAGTTCCAACTGATTCCTATTCTCTGGAAGTTAATAATAGTCACAAAAAGGATTTGACATTTGATATACCAACCAATGGTTACAGCAGGATCTTGGATAACTTGAATAGGAATGCAAAAACATGGGAACCTCTGTCTGTAAGCAAGGGGGAGCTGAACAAACTATAAGGTAAGGCAACATGACTTAGTGAATCACACTTCCTGCGGTTGAATGCTGGTGTTTCTAGTTAGAAGTTCCTTGGCCTGGGGCCAGTTATTTGACCTCTGGGTGCCTCAATTTCCTTACCTTTAACATGTAGGTAATGACTGATAAAAGTATTCCAAGAATTAAATGAGTAAATATACTTGGAAACATTTGAGCTGATGTTCTTTCTATGTTACCTCATTTATCTTCAAAAAGCCCTGTGAGATTTCCATTTTGCTCAAGACATAGACTTAGAGATGTAGTATAACTTGCCCACACTTTCTGTAAATAAGAATAAAGTCCCAAATTAGAAATTATAGGATATTTAAAGAGCAAATATAGAAAAACAATAGCAAAAATGGTGACTATTGGCCTCCTGAAAGACCACCAGAAAAACCTGTTGAAAAAAGCTAAATTTATTAGACTTTTGCAGAAAGGTAAAATTTCACATTGACAGAATATTATTATAGAGGCAATACATTTATGGCACTTTAGAACTTAGGCTATACTATTTTAAGATGGATTTTGACAAGTAAAAAATTGGTTGAAAATGGGCAAAGTTTATGACCTCATACTTTCAGGTTGATGATCACAGTGAGGGGTTGTCTTGCAGTATTGATGAGGAAGGTTTTAGTTACAATACATGAGCATCTTCTAGAAGCAGGTGTTTCTTGGAGCAAGTTCAGATATTTTGACTTGTTCTCAGTATTCTTTAATGCAGATCAAATGAATTATGTTGACTTTAGTTTACAGAAAGGAGAATGAAAATATAACAGGAAGAATATAGCTAAGAGTGTCACTAAAGGTCATCTGGAGAGATCCGTATTGATTTATAAGCATCCAGCAAAAATACTCAGACAACTTTGGACATAAAAATAAAGGCCTTGTAACACAGTTTCTTTATTCATTGCAAGAATTTTTCTAGAGGCACAGGAAATAAAAATGATTCGAGTTTTGCTTTAATGAAAGAGTCTAACTTGAATTGGAACATATAAAAATGAATGACTTAGTGAAACTTTCAATAGTAGAATTCTGAAAGCCAATTTAATGGCAACATCTAAACTACTAGTATATAAATTTCCTTTTAGCCTATCTATTTTAATCTTATTCTATGATATATCATTGTTGTTACTCTATTTTTCTTTTTCTTATTATTAGTTCTTGCTCTATTTCATATAAAACTAACTTGTTAGGAGTAACATACATTTAAATATATTTAAAACATGAAAATCATTTTCTTTTTGAAAAATTTGGACAAATTAATTTACATGGGGATTGAATTGAATAAGAAATGTATGCTAAGCTGAGCATGGTGGCATGGGTCTATAATCTTAGTATTTGGGAGGCTGAGACAGGAGGATTACAGGGTCAAGGCCAGTCTCAGAAATTTAGCAAGACTCTCAGAAACTTAATGAAACCATGTTTCAAAATGAAAAATAAAAAGGGATAGGGGTGTAGCTCAGAGGTAGAATGACCCTGGGTTCAATCCCCAGCCACTTCCTCAAAACAAACAAAATATAGAAGGCTAGGAATGTATGTAGCTCAGTGATAGAGAAATGTACACTAATTTCTTATGTCACGGGAGCATGGTTTATCTCCATGAATCCACAAATAGACTAGTCCAGCATTGCTATGGGCAACAGACAGAGATATAGAGACTGAGATAGAAATGGGGGCACATGCTGGACTCAATTGTGTTGCTAAAAATTCTTCACAGAAGTTCAAAATTGATTGAAGAACCCAACAATCTGGATGGGGTTTAATTGTATGTACCTAGTATGTGTGCATGTGTCATATCCAAAATATTGTGCTTAATTGCTATACTGAGGGGAAAGCAGAGATGAAGATCTATGATAATTGCTGCTTTCTAGCAAGTTTTCATTCGGTGGCAACCTTTAATTATGTGTGCAGATAACATCCAGAGGTAGAAGTCTATGGATATTTCTGAATGAATTGCACAGGTAGGGAGTCCCTTAGGAATCCAAGGCAGAGAAATATCCTCCAATCCTAGATAATATTGTAATATTAGGAAATATTGAGTAGGTTTTTGCTGATGATCTTTTTTTATATTGTTCCAAGGTATTCAGAATCTAATACTATATAGTCAATAGTTGACATAAAAAATTTGTTAAACCTACTAATATATGTCTTGATGATGTAGCTAGGTAATAAATAATGATATGCGGGCTTTACCATCTAATGAAAAATCAGAAATAAATGAGCTGCATTAAATATGTATGAAATTGTTATTGTGGAAGTTGCTGTGAAAAAAACTTATATGCAATGCCAGGAGATATTGATCAATATGCTAATTAGGGAAGTCAAGGAAGGGCAAATTGACACAAGGATTGACAAAGTTAGGATTTGTAAGACTGGAAATGAACTTGATATTGATGGTATAGGGTGGAGAAGGGAAAATGATTCCAGGAAGAGTAAGGGTGTGCTAAGTGCCATAGACATAAGAAGTTCACTGTTTCCTGATCACACAGAGATAAAAAGCAAGACAGTATGGAGGAAATGGTTGTGGGTCCAATGCTTGGATATCATTTTTATTTTAAGAGTAAGTACTTTAAGTAGGAGGTTATGTAATTGGATTTCCATTTCACAAAATTACTCTAGTCACAGTTTACAAGATGAGTTGGAGAGTGCATGAAGCTAGGGTAACACTTAGGAAATGATAGTATTAGACAAGGTAAGACAAATTTAAATGGAGTATTGACTGGAAATAGAAGAAAGTTAACTGATTTAAGAAGTATTTAAGAAATATTTCCAGTGACACATTTGGTATGTACAGTCAAGGTGACTACTAAATTTTTTTATTTTTCTGGTAATATGTTAGTATTAATGCTTACTGCAATAGGGAACTAGCTTTGGAAGGAGCTTATAAGTTTGTTTTGAAAATATTGATTTTCAGGTTAAATTGAGATATGAATAAGATGTTTAACAAAAGCACAGATGACTTGCATATCAAATTTGAAGATGACAAAAAAGCCATAAAGAGTTTGGAAAAACACTTTTTTACAAATTAGAAATAAGGCGCCATCATGGCCAGGCCACACTGGTGGCTGCTGGCATAGTAGCTTCCAAAGACCACCTGCAGGGAAGCCAGAGACCTATTGTAAATCCAGAAACTGCAGAATATCAGCAATGAGGGCAAGCTGTGGCTCGCTCCATGCTCGACAGAGAACTGGACGGTGGCAGTGGCAGCGGCTGTGGCTCCATCTTGGTCAGGCTGCACTGGTGGATAATGAGCACTGCAGTTTCCACAGACCACCAACAAGGAAGCCAGAAACCTGTTTTAATTTCAGCAACTACAAAGCATTATCAGCAAAAGCACGTGGCAGCTTGCTCCATGCTCGACAGATACCTGAACAGCGGAAGAAGTGGCAGAGATGCCATCTTGGTTGGCCCATAACCACAGCTGCTGGCATTGCAGCTTCCACAGGATGACACCAGTAGAGAGGCCAGTGACCTGTTGTGGGTCCAACAACTGTGGATCATCAATGGCGAAAGCAAGCAGTGACAGCTCGCTCCAAGCTTGACAGAAACCCGAGTGCCAGAAAGACTGACCAGAACCTGTGACAGCAACTGCACCCACCCCCCGTCCCCAAAGATTAAGAGCAGTGCTCAATGAGACCATAAATTAATGAGCTGCCCTTGGGGGAGATCACCCAGCATAGCCACAGGGACTCTATGGCAAGCAAAATACTCATGGGGTCTGAGACTTTGTAGATCACACCTGTGGAGGTGGGAGTATGTTCTGCTGTAAGACATAGCAGAAGCACAGATAAGCAGACAGCCCCGGTGACATTCAGGTGGGACAGACCCACATCCCACAGGTCACAGCGCCCTTGCAGGTTTTCCGGGGATATCCACAGGATACACAGTTGTGGTACCTGGAGAAAAATCAGACCAACTCAGCCTTCTATGTGGAAAACGCAGAGTTATGTGTTTGCACAGAGTCTTGTCAAAGCAACATCTGCTGCTTCTGTAGGCAAAGAGAGACCCAGGCCCCTGGTCCCATGCTGGTGACACCCATCATATGTTTAGACAGAGATAGATATAAGGATAGGCCCAGTGGAGAAAGCAAAGATGCATGTTTGCAGTGGGAAGGGCACTAGCAGCACTAGGTGTGTGCAGGGCACAAACTGTCCAGCTCACACCTCTGAGTCTGTAGGAGACAGGTCCTTAGACCTTAACAGCTGCAAATCATCAACATCACTAGTGCAGTGAAGTAACCTTAGAGTAACTGTAACCCAGTACTGATGATCTACAGGGAGAACAACAGTGGAGTGATACCGGACATATTTTTCAAAGTTGGTTTTAAAGGGTAAAAAAAAAAAACAAAACAAAAGCTGAGAATAACCACTCAGTAAAGGCTATTCACCTTTAAGTCTCACCTAGTAGGAAATATCAACCTCCAGAATAAAATACTGTAAAGGGAGAGAGATTAGATATAGGAAACCTACAGAGTGAGAGAGAGCTACCAAAAGCAACAAAGATATAAACTTAAGAAACCTGAAATCATGAGAAGAAAGAATAGCAAAGAAACAATGAGCTCCCACAACTCCACAACAACAAAACCCACCAACACAGAAGTGCAGATTGGCAGAAGAACAATTCAAAATGTTAATAAGTAGAACTGATACAGGATTTCTGGAAAGAATTCAAAGAAAGCCTGAAAGGAATGAAGGATCAAATAAACAAAGAATCTGACACCCTGAACAGGTATCAAAAAGAAGCTCTGAAGGAAGTGAATGATGCAATAATTGAAATGAAGGCATCAATTCAAACTATCAACAATAGACTAGACCACATGGAAAACAGAATCTCACTCTTAGAAGATGACCTCTCCAAAAATGAACGCGTAGTATATAATTTAGTAAAAACAATTCAACAGCATGAATTGGACATTGAAGAGATTTTGGCCAATCTTAAAAGAGCAAACCGAAAAATAATAGGCATAGAATAGGGAATAGAAGCTGAAACCAAAGAAATCAATAATCTTTTCAGAGAAGTAATATTAGAAAATTTTCCAAATATAGAAAAAGAGGTGGACACACAGGTACAGGAGACATAAAAAAATTCCAATAGACAAGATCAGAGAAAAGGCTCATCATGCCACATAATAATCAAATTGACTAATATAGAGGCCAAGGAGAGAATCTTAAACACAACGAGAGTAAAAGACCAAGTGACAGTCATAGGCAAGACTCCTGACTTTTCAAACCAAGTCATGAAAGCCAGGAGGGCATGGAGCAACATATTTCAAACACTGAAGGAAAACAACTTCCAGCCAAGATATATCTGCCCAGCAAGGATATCTATCAAATTTGATGGGGAAATATAAACCTTCCATGACAAACAGAAGCTGAAAGACTTCTGTTTGTCGTGGAAGATAGATACTAGATAGATACTAGAGAAAATACTAAAGATAGATACTAGAGAAGATACTCAAAAAGATTAATTACAAAGGAGAAATAATAAAGAAATGCCAAGACAAGAGAAACAGTGATTTCAATCAAAGAAGAACAAGCACTACCTCAAACAGACATTAAAACTCAAAGTGTTAGGAATTAAAAATCATCTCTCAATAATTCGCTGAATAGAAATGGCCTCAACTCCCCAATCAAAAGACATAAGGTGAGCCGGGCGTGGTGGCGCATGCTTGTAATCCCTGTACTTTGGGAGGCGGAGACCGGAGGATCCGGGTTCGCGGCCAGCCTCAGTTCTCTCGCTATCTGTCTGTCTCTCTCTCTCTCTCTCTTTCTCAATCTCTCTCCCTCTCTCTCTCCTCTTAGTGAGGCCCTCCACAACTTCGTGAGACCCGGTTTCAAAATAAAGTATAAAAAAATAGGGCCGGGGGCATAGCGCGGAGGTAGAACTCCCCTGCGTTCAATCCCCGGTACTGCAAAAAAAAAAAAAAAAGACATAAGGTGGCAAAATGGTTTAAAAATCATTATTCATCCATATGCTGCCTGCAAGAAACACACCTTACAAGTAAAGAAACTCACAAACTAAAGGTGAAGGGATGGAGCAAGGTAATCCATACCAATGGAACTCGAAAACAAGCAGGAATAGCAACTATGATATCAAATTATACTTCAAACCTAAACCTATCAGAAGAGACAAAGCAGGTCATTTATTACTGTTAAAAGGAACAATCCAGCAAGAGAATAAAATGAGAGTCAACATTTATGCCCCAAACATAGATGCAACCACTTTTATAAAAGAAACTATTCATAGCATTAAGTCACAGATAGACCTCAATACAATAATATTGGGAGACTCCAACACCCCTCTCACACCACTAGATTGATCTTCAAGACAAAAGGTCCTAAAGATGCCTCAGACATAAGGAACACCTTAAACCAAATGGAACTACTAGACACATACAGAATATTCCATCCAACTACATCTGAATTCACATTTTTTTCAGCTGTTCATGATACCTTCTCTAATATAGACCATATGCTAGGCCACAAAATGAGTACTAGCAAATTCAAAAAATGTTATGTAATCCGTGTCTTTTCAGATCATAAAGGAATGAAACAAGAAATCAACTATAAGAAGACCCAGAGAAACCTCATAAATGCATGGATACTGAACACCACACTGAAGAATGAGGAGTGGTTCACAGAAGAAATAAGGGGAGATATTAATAAATTCCTAGAAACAAATGAAAACAGTGAAACAACATATCAAAATCTCTGGGTCACTCTGAAGGCAGTATTAAGAGGAAAATTCATAGCACTGAGTGCTCACATAAGAAGAACAGAAAAACACCAAATAAATTACCTAATGACATACCTCAAAGCCCTTTAAAAAAAGTAACAGGTCGGGCATGGTGGCGCACGCTTGTAATCCCAGTACTTTGGGAGGCAGAGACTGGAGGATCCGGGTTCGAAGCCAGCCTCAGCTCGCTCACGCGTGCGCGTGTACACACTCTCTCTCTCTCTCTCCCTGTCTCTCTCTCTCTCTCCCCCTGCCTTTCTCTCTCTCTACTTAGTGAGGCCCTCCGCAACTTCGTGAGACCCAGTTTCAAAATAAAGTATAAAAACTAGGACCGGGGGCATAGCGCGGAGGTAGAACACCCCTGCGTTCAATCCCCGGTACCACACACACACAAAAAAGTAACAGTCTAACCCCAAAGCCAGTAGAAGACAGTAAATTATTAAAATCAGAGCAGAAATCAATGAAGTAGAAAATAAAAAACAATACAAAAATCAAGAAAACCAAAATTTGGTTCCTTGAAAAAATAAACAAGATAGAGAAACCCCTAGCCAACCTAACCAAAAGAGATAATCAACTGAAATTATGAAAATAAAAGATGAAAAAGGTGATATTTCATGGACAGCACAGAAATTCAGAGAATTATCAGAAACTACTTTGAAAAACTTGATTCCAACAAAATGGAAAGCCTAGAAGAAATTGACAAATTTCTAGACACATACAACCTTCCTAAGTTGAATGAGGAAGATAGAGAATAGTTAAGAAGACCAATAGCAATCAAAGAGATTGGAGCAGCAATAAAGAGCCTAGCATCAAGGAAAAGCCTAGGACCAGATGGTTTCCCAGGTGAATTTTAGAAAACCTTTATAGAAGAACTAATTCCAAAACACCTCAATCTATTCCATGAAATAGAAAGAAATATGACTCTCCCAAATACATTCTATGAAGCAAACATCACATTAATACCGAAACGAAATAGACAGCTCAAGAAAAGAAAACTACAGGCCTATATCATTGATGAACTTAGACACAAAACTTATATACAAAATACTAGGAATGTGCATTCAAAACCACATAAAGAAAATCATACACCATGACCAAGTTGGGTTCATCTCAGGGATGCAAGGCTAGTTCTACATATGAGAAACAATCCAGAGAAACAATCCATGTAATCGACCACATAAAAAGAACTAAAGACAAAAATCTTTTCAATGGATGCTGAAAAAGCTTTTTACAAAATCCAACACCCATTCATGATAAAAACACTGCAGAGAATTGGAATAGAAGGAACATACCTCAACATCATAAAGGCAATATACAATAGGCCCACAGCCAACATCATATTGAATGGGGAAAAACTATGAGAGTTCCCCTTAAAACCAGAAACAAGACAAGGATGTCCACTATCACCACTCCTTTTCAAAATAGTACTAGAAAATGTAGCTAGAGCAATAAGGCAAGAGAAGGAAATCAAAGGAGTGCAAATAGGAAAAGAAGAAATGAAACTATATTTGCAGATGACATGATATTATACTTAGAAGACCCAACAAACTCAACCAAAAAGCTTATAGAACTGATCAAAAAATTCAGAAAAGTGTCTGGATACAAATCAATCTTAAAAATCAGAAGCTTTTCTATATGCCAAACATAAACCCACTGAAAAAGAAATCCAAAAAACATTTCCACTCACAATATCCCCCCATACAATTACATACTTAGGAATAAACCTAACCTAGGAAGTAAAAGACCTCTACAAGGAAAATTATAAAACATTGAAAAAAGAAATTGAAGAAGATCTTAGAAGATGGAAGCACCTCCAATTCTCTTGGATAGGCAGAATAAATATCATTAAAATGACCATTCTTCCAAAAGTGTTCTAAAGATTCAATGCAATACCCATTCAATTACCAAGGTCATTCTTCACAGACATAGAATAATCAGTCCTTAAATTCATTTGCAACAAAAAAGTCCCAGAATAGCCAAAGTTGTTTTCAGCAACAATAACCATGCAGGAGGCATCACAATACATGACTTCAAACTATACTACAGAGCCATAGTAATAAAAACAGCATGGTATTGGCACAAAAAGAGACACATAGACCAATGGAGCAGAATAGAAGACTCAAAAACAAATCCACACACTTACATTTACAGCCAATTGATTTTTGACAAAGGAGCCAGAAACACACACTGGAAAAAAGAGCCTCTTCAACAAATGGTATTGTCAAAACTGGTTAACCACATGCAGAAAAATGAAAATAAAGCCTACTTTCTCACCTTGCACAAGAGTCAATTCAAGATGGATCAAAGACCTAGAAATTAGACCAGAGACCTTGCAGCTATTTGAAGAGTGCATAGGTCCAACTCTTCAACATATAGGCACAGGCAAAAGCTTCCTCAAGAAGACCCCAAAGGCATAAGAAATCAAAATGAGGACCAATATATGGGATTGCATTAAGCTTAAAAGCTTCTGTGCAGCAAAGGAAACTATCAAGAACCTTAACAGAGAGCGGACAGAATGGGAGAAGTTTTTTGCTGGCTACTCCTCTGATAGAGGACTAATATCTAAAATATATAGAGAACTCAAGAAATCCACCACTAAAAAAAAACAAACAACCCAGTTAAAAATGGTCAAGTGAACTAAACAGACACTTCACAAAATAAGAAATACAAATGGTCAATACATTTATGAAAAAATGTTCAACAACATTAGCAATAAGAGACATGTAAATCAAAACTACCCTGAGATTTCACCTAACCCCATTTAGAATGGCAATCATTGAAAACACAAACAATAACAAATGCTGGCAAGAATGTGGAGAATTAAGAACTCTAATGCACTGTTGGTGGGATTGCAAATTAGTGCAACCACTTTGGAAAACAGTGTGGAGGATCCTCAGAAGACTGGGAATCAACCTACCATATGACCCAGCTTTACCACTTCTAGGTATCTATCCAAAAGAATTGAAACCAAACTACCAGAGTAACACATGCATATATATGTTTATAGCTGCACAATTCACAATTGCCAAACTATGGAACCAGCCAAGATGGCTATCAACAGATGAATGGATTACAAAACTATGGAATATATACACAATGGAATTTTACACAGACATAAAGAAGAATAAAATTACATCATTTCCAGGGAAATGGATAGAATTAGAGAACATTATGCTAAGTGAGATTAGTCAGTCACAAAAAGTGAACAGTTGGATGCTCTCCCTAATATGTGGAAGCTAGGGTGAATAGAGCATAGGAGGGACTCCATACAAAGATGGAGAAAACCTTAGATGTGTAAAGAAGGTGACCAGAGGAAGATGGGAGGTGAGAAGAGGGAAACACCCTATGCACAGGATGTACATACACAAATTTATCAATGTCAACTACTATGCTGAGCATGAGAAGGAGGTTAGGGTGAGGGAATGGAGGTGGGAATTGTGGGAGGGCTAATTGACTAATGTGTGCATGTATGCTTCTACCACCCTGAAACCCATCAAGATGTATGATTACAATGCACCAATAAATGAATAAATTAAATTAAATTTAGAAATAAATGTTAATATTTAGTATAATAAAATTACCTTTAGGGTAGAGACATATAACATACATTAATATCATTTAATTTAAAATTATGTTTTCTTAAAAAAAGTCAATAAAATCAACTGGAGATTATGACATCAAGTATACAATAACAAAATTTGAATGTAGAAATATTTAAATAACTACTACATCTCTTCATGAAAGTAAAACTTATATAACTAGCTGTTCAAATTTTTAAACTTCATTTATGTTATTTTTATGTAATACATTTGATTCCCAATTGAATAATTTTCTATGGCATAGAAATCTTTACTTTTAAAAATGAAAAGGTTACTAATTATACAGGATATTCACAAATATTAAAGACCTAGGTAAATAGTATTCAGTATATTTACTTTTTATTAGTTTCTAAAGATCATAAAGTTATTACTTTTCTTGAATTATTTGAAAGAGTAACAAGTCACATTTACCTGTGCATGTTGCATATAATACTTGTTTCCTTAGAAATATTCAGCTAATAAAAATTGTTATTATATTTGAAGTGTGCCTCCAGCATTCTGTTGTACCCACTATTATTCCTAGAATAAGATGGGATATATAAATGGTATTGCTAGAAATAATAGTCCACCCTGTTTTCCATAATAACTACCTACTTATAGATGAGTTATTCTATTCAACGATTATTATGAGTAAATATAATAATTTTCTAATTTTTAACTCATGCAAATACTACAGTGAAATTTATATATTACTTAAGAATCATTGCAGCTCAAGAGAATGAAAAGTTGGTCCTATGTATATACAGATGGAGTGGGCATTTATCTACCTTATATTAAATGAAACATTCATTGTATATAATTTGGAGTGATATATATATCACTCCAAAACTACTACTTCTTATTACCATCTGTGTTTTAAATTCTAAAAAGGGACTTAGTTATTTAAACTGAAAAAAATAGAAGCAGTACCCTCTTTAATGATTGAATTTTTCTTTTTAATTTACTTAGTCATTGAACTATTATGAATCATTGATAATATACACCATAGTCCTGGAATTTAGGTGAATAGACCTAAGTGAATACTCCAGAGTAGAACTCCCTAGGCAGGATGATATAATGAGAGGTCAGAAAATCCATGAAACACAGGAAGGAACTGAAAAGAGACCATGAAGCATAGGAAGAGAAGCTTAAAAAAAGGAATATACCCTGATAAGACATTTTGTAAGGACTTTAAAGGACAAATATCCTGCTGGCACAAACCTTTCAAAGCAATATTGAATTGAAGCTTAAGGCCAATGCAGTCTGCTAACTGAAACATTTGAGAAGTCTCTTGCATCAGAAGGTGTGTATAGCATGCTTATAAAAAAAAAAAAACAGCTGGGCAAGGTGGCGCACGCTTGTAGCTTGTAATCCCAGTACTTTGGGAGGCAGAGACTGGAGGATCTGGGTTCATGGCCAGCTTCAGCTCTCTCTCTCTCTCTCTCTCTCTCTCTCTCTACCTAGTGAGGTCCTCCACAACTTCTTAAGACCTGGTTTCAAAATAAAGTATAAAAAAATAGGGCTGGGGGTGTAGTGTGGAGGTAGAATGCCCCTGGGTTCAATCCCCGGTACCGCAAAAAAAAAAAAAAAAAAACATGAGTTCTTTTTTATTATTTTCTTCAGTTGTAAGAAAGTATAAGCCCAGGTGATCCAAAATGGACTCTAAGTATGCAGTTATATATCAGTTGTACCTTCATACACTTTCTGAATGTGAGAAAGCTATACATACTCTCTCACTAGGAGTATGTCTCTAGAATTTTATTGGTTTCTTGGAGAACAAATAATCTTTTTTAAAAAAGATATTTTATTGTACATGATAAAAACAATTAATGATATCTAAGGCTGCCCTTATTATTTTGACACCTGCCTTTGTGAATGACAAATGATTAAAGTTTAACTTTTAAAATCTGGATGATTATTTGTTTGACCGTAGGTTAATACAACCAAATTTCAACTCATATTATCAGTTGTAAAAGCCAAACATATATATGTTAATATATATGTTTATATATGTTATATATATGTTGTATATATATATACACACACATATGCACAGTTCAAAACTGTTTTCTCAAAAAAGATATCTATTTGTGAAATTATGTAATAAATCAAGACTTTTTTGCATTACAATAATATTAGAAAGTAAAATGCACTTTGTTTCTAGTACTATAAAAATAGGACTGAGACAGAATTTTCATGTAAATTTGAACTAAGTAAAGATGAGATATGGTCAAGATCCTCTGTATAATGGACAATTTTATAGTGAACAAACCAGATAATAGCAGTCAGATGTTTTATTTATATCATTACAAATTGTAGTCAGAGGCATTTGAGAAATAATGTAAGAAAATACAGTCTCAATATGCATCTCTACCTAATAGTTTGGGTAAGTGATTTAATATTTCCTTGCCTCAGTTCTTTCAATGACAAAATGGAAAATATGCAGTTGACAGTCTGTCTGTGGACTCCACTTCCGTGTATCTACAGATCCAACTAACTGCAGATGAAAGATGTGGCTAAAACTGCGATAGTTGCATCTGTACTGATCACGTACAGAGTTTTTTGTTATTATTCCCTAAACAATACAGTATAGCAACTATTTATATAGCATTTTTGTTGTATTATGTGTTTTAAGTAATCTACAGATGATTAGGAGAATGGGAGTAGGTTACATTCAAATAGTACACCTTTTTTTTATAAGCTGCATGAACATCCAAAGATTTTGGCATCTCCAGGGCATCTAGAACCAATATCCTACAGGTACTGAGTGATAACTATAAAAAACATTCTTCATAAAGATTTTATGAATACTAAATGAGTTAAAATATGTTTAAATAGTGTCTGGAACATGATAGGCACTCAATAAAGGCTACACATTATTATTGCTAGCAGTAGAACAAGCACATTAAAAAATATGCACCAGAAGAAATGCCACTATATCCACATTGTGGCCATTAACTTAATTTCAGCAAAGTGAAACCATCTGCAATATTATGTTAGTGTTGTGATATGAATGCAGTTGGTTTAATAATTTCATTTAATACTGTATTTATAAATATTACTGTCAAATTCTCAAGATATTGACTGATTTATGGTAGTGCAATATAAATTCTTTTAGAAAACAAAAAATTGTATTTGTAAATTTATTTACTGTCTGGGGCAGAAAGGAAATATAAACTTAGTTTATATTTAGTCTTTATATTTACAAATATTTTTTAAAAATTTTTATTTGAGTTCCCATTTAAAATGATATGCACAGCAGTTAAATTTTTGAAAGATGCACTTTACAAATTATTTGGAGGCTTGTTTAAAAATAGAACCACTGGCCTAGGAATTGGGAGACATTAATTAGAAGCCCAGGTGAGCAAATAATTAAGTACATGACTTGGGATTAAAGTCACTTAATAACTCTACTCCATTTTCTCATTTGCAAATTAAAATTTGAACTGGATAATCTTCAAGGCATTAGATCACAATGTGTAGTACTTTGACCACCTGTGTTAGCATACTATGAGTTACTTGGTAAAAAATTCAAGTTGTAAAGATTTTGAATTAGAATTATAGGATATAGACTAATTAAACTGCATTTTTAACTAGTTGAATCATACACTTACTGATGTTTAAGAATTACTACTCTGAAGGCTAATGCAGTGGCTTATGCATGTAATCCCAGTACTTGGGAATTTGATACAAGATGATCACAGGTTCGAGGACAGACTCAGCAACATAGGGAGACTCTCAGCAACTTAGAAAGACCCTATTTCAAAGTAAAAATTAAATTAAAAGGACTGGGGGCCGGGCGTGGTGGCGCACGCTTGTAATCCCAGTACTTTGGGAGGCGGAGACTGGAGGATCCGGGTTCGCAGCCAGCCTCAGCTCTCTTGCTCTTTCTTTCCCTCTCTCTCTCTCTCTCTCTTTCTGTCTGTCTCTCTCTCTCTCTCTCCTTAGTGAGGCCCTCCGCAACTTTGTGAGACCCGGTTTCAAAATAAAGTATAAAAAATAGGGCCGGGGACGTAGCGCGGAGGTAGAATGCCCCTGCATTCAATCGCCGGTACCGCAAAAAAAAAAAAAAAAAAGGACTGGGGTATAGCTTGGAGGTAGAATGCCTATAGGTTCAATCCCCAGTACCAAGAAAAAAAGAAAAAAGAATCATTACTCTGAGAAACAATGCAGAACCAAATTTGTTTTTCATTCATTGAATTTCCATTAGCCTCTAGCTCATGACTTTCAATCATAAGCAGTTTTCTACCTCAGGAGGCCACCAATGAAATTAGGAACCCTGTCTTATTGTTACATTTATTGATCCCAAAATTTTCTTCCTATAATTTATATCCATTCATTGCAATTGAAAGTGAAAATCACAGTAATGGTGGCAAATAGAACACTAACTGACATAGGGACATTTTGACATCTTGTGCATATATATATGCACAAGATATATATATATATATATATATATATATATATATATATATATCCTAGGTATATCCTATATATATCCTAGGTAATGCTGCAGTATTATTTTGAAATATAAAGATAAGATACATATACACACATACAAACATGCCATTGAATTATATGAACAAAACATTCTTTCTAAAATTCAAATAGAATTTATAGCAAACCACTTACTGTAGTAAAAAGTAAATTTACAATACTAAAATAAAAGCAGCCAATATTTAGTAAATGCTTTATGTATGAATTAAATTTAGTATTATAAATGGTTTCTTATATTATACTAAGATATTTTTTCTGAAATAAGTGTGTTGCCTTACTATAGATGTCAGCAAGAAATTCCCTATGTTTTAGAAGACTTCTGAATTATTCTTGAAGAGCAATGTTTTAACCTCTAAATTTGAAATTAAGAATTTACCTGGAAAAGATTAATAACATGGTATCAGTAACATGTTTTGGGTATCTGAGAGGAAAATTTTAATTCATAAGAGCCTTATGGGTTGAGCTTCCAAAATTCAAAGTTCAAAATCTGAAATTCTTTGAACATTGACATGAATGCAAAATTCCACACATGACTTTATATGATGGATGGCAATAAAAATACAGGCATATTAGCCTGGTGAGGTGGTAGGTGTCTGTAATTTCAGCTACTAAGGAGGCTGAGGCAGGAGGATAGGAGGCCAGTCTGGGCAACATTTCAAGACTGTTTCAAAAATAAAAAAGCAATGTTACAGGATAGGGAAACATCTAAGTGGTAAACACTTACCTAGCATGTGCTAGGTTCAATCCCTAGCACTACAAACCAACCAACCAAACAAACAAACAAGCAAACAGAAAAACAGGCACGCTAAAAATATTGTATAAAATTACCTTCAGGATTAAAGGTGGCAGAATAGAGGAAGGCAGACAGTCAAGCCAAACTGCCGAGCAACTGTTGTGCCTGCAGCTGAATTCTTTGGTGCTGAGGAACTACAGACCTTTCAGGCAGGGACCAGAGTGACTGCAACATGACTTGTCAAGAACATGAGTTTACAAACTGTTCCAGCAAGAGCCTGCATGGATGCAGAGACTTGTGGCAATGAGAAAACCCTTGGGTCCTCAGAGTTTGCTAACCATTCTTGTGGAGGTAGGTGGGGCTATAGTCACATGCAGCAAAAATATGAATTAGCAGATAATCCCTAGGGACACATGGGCAGAACCAAAAGTCAACAGTCTGCACTGTTCTTGCAGTGTCGCCAGTGATCACAGCAGGATCATCAGAAGTGGTATCTTTGGGGCAAAATAACTCAGGAAACAATGCCACAGGCTCAGAAGGCTCTATAAACTCTAACCTAGCAGAATTTGGACAATAGAATTACCAAGGCCAATGGTCAGCTGATTGCAGCTGCCTAGAGCTGCAGTAGTGTTCTTGGGGCTAAATAACAAGGCCACCCAGCACCAGGCTCATAATGGTCCATTCTCTCCCCTGGGAGAGTTTGGAATTTGAGCCCCACAAGCAGGGCCATCAGGGACCATCAGGGTTTCACATGATTGCAGCTGGATGAGCAACAACAGTGTCCCTGGGGCAGTTTGACTCAGACAGCCATGTTTCAGACTAGGCACACTAAAATCTCTAGGCCAGCAGAGTTTGTGCCTGGTAATCACAGATGCCAGCAGCTGATAGTGTTTCACATGATCACAACAGAACAGAGGTGGTGCCTCTGGAGAAGTAAAGCTCAGCCAGCCAGGCTGCAGGCTCAGAACATCCTACTCTCTCACCCTACTGAATTTGGGTCTGGTGAACATGGAGGTCAGAGACCAGCGGTCTGCATAGTTTCCCTTGATTACAACCAGCAAAACAGTGGTGGTATCCCTGAGGCATTAAAGCTCAGCTAGCCAGGTAATATGCTCAGAACATTGTAGTGTCTGTCTCTGCTGAATTTAGACCCAGAGAACATGAAGGCTTGTAGCCAATCCAAGCCTACTTCTTGCCTGCACTAGATAAGTGGTCTACCCTGTTAAATAGCTCCTGGGGGAGTAACTAAAAATTCTGATTAGATGAGACAGATTCATTGAGGCGAACATACCCCAGCACAGGACTTAATATAAAGGGACAATGAATAGATACAGGATTCCCACACAAAGAGGAAGAGAATACCAGAACAACAGAGATACAAACATAAGAAGACTGAAAACATAAGAATGAACACTAATAAAGAAACAATAAATTCCCACAACTCCTAGACAATGGAGGTCACCAATACAGAGCCGCAGAAAATGTCAGAAGTAGAATTCAGAATTTTGATTTTTAATGTGTTCAAAGATTTTAGAAATGAAATCAGAGAAAGTGTGAATGTGTGATAGAACATACCAATAAAGAAATCGAGGCCCTAAATAAGAAGCAAAAAGGGTCTGAGCAAAAAGAAGGAGACAATAAATGAAGTCTTCAATAGAAACTAACTCTGGCAGACTAGACCACATGGAAAATAGAATTTCATTCTTAGAAGTCAGCTCATTCAAAACTGACCACATAGTCAACAATATAGAGGAGCCAACACAACAGCACAACCAGAATATTAAAAGAAATCTGGATAATATGTAACAACCTAATATAGAGATAATAAGCATTGATGATCTAGAGGAACAAACCAAAAGCAGTAGAAACCTCTTCAGAGAAATATCAGAGAACTAACTCAAATATGGAAAATGAGATGGACATCCATGTACTAGAGACATTCAGAACCCCAATAAGACAAGATAAAGGAATTTCTCCACACAACATAATAATCAAGATGATGAACATAGAGATCAAGAAAAGTATCTTAAATTCATCAAGAGCAAACAGATGAGCTGGGCGTGGTGGCGCACGCTTGTAATCCCAGTACTTTGGGAGGCAGATACCAGAGGATCCGGGTTCGTGGCCAGCCTCAGCTCTCTCTCTCTCTTTCCTCTCTCTCTCTCTCTCTCTCCCTCTCTCTCTCTCTCTCTACCTAGTGAAGCCCTCCGCAATTTCGTGAGACCCGGTTTCAAAATAAAGTATAAAAAATAGGGCCGGGGGTGTAGCGTGGAGGTAGTACACCCCTACATTCAATCCCTGGTACTGCAAAAAAAAAAAAAAGAAAGAAAAAGAAAAAGAGCAAACAGATAGGTGATATTGAGGGGAAAAACAATAAGAATCACTCTGGACTTCTCACAACATCATGAAAGCCAGGAGGGCCTTGTATAAATGTACTCTAAACACTGAAGAAAAAAAAACTTCCAACCAAGACTGCTAGACCAAGCAAAGATATTATTAAAAATTGATGGAGAATTAACGATTTTTCAAGACAAGCAGAAACTAAAAGAAATCATGACTACCAACCTAAAACTAGAGAAAATATTTATAGAAATAAAATGCAAAGAAGAGTCAAGAAAAAAATACCAGAACCAGAGAAGGAATAAATTCCACCAAATTAGTAAAAATGCCAAGGACAAATAAAACTATATCAAACAGAAAATATAACTCAGAATGACAGAAAACAAAAATCATCTCTCAATAATAACACTGAATGTCAACAGATTAAACTCCCTGATTAAAATGCAAAGACCAGCAATGTGGATTAAAGACTGTAATCCAACTATATGCTGCTTTCAGGAAACTCACTTTATTGGCAAAGATATTTTTAGTCTAAAAGTGAAAGGATAGAAAAAGACATTCCATTCAAATATAGACCGAAAACAAACAGGGTAGCAACTCTCATATCCAACAAAGCAGACTTTAAAAGAAAACTTACAGAAGAGACAAACTGGATAATTTCTTAATGACAAAAGGAATAATCAACAAGAATATATAAGGATATTAAACACTTATGCCCCAAATGTGGGTTCACTCACTTTTATAAAAAGAGAATTCTGAGACATTTAAGACTAAGACAGAACCCCAATAAAATAATATTGGGAAATTTCAATACATTTCTCATGCCACTGTTTTGATCTCCCAGAAAAAAAGATCAGTAAACACTCTTAAGACCTAAAGAACACTATAAACCAAATGGAAAAAGTAGATATATAGAGAACATTCCAACCAACAATAGCTGAATACACATTCTTTTCAGCTACTCATGGAAGGTCCAAAATAAACCATATTCTTGGCCACAAAGCAAGTACAAGCAAATTCAAAATATGTAATATAATTCCTTGCATCTTTCAGATCATAATAATATGAAAGCAGAAATAAACAACGGGAAAACCCAAATGAATTTAATAAACACATGAGGATTGAATAATACACTTTTGAATGAAGACTGGATCACAGTAGAAATAAGGAGAGAAATAAAAATATTCATAAAATTAAACAAACATAGAGACACAACATAGCAAAACTATGGGACACTTTGAAGGTGGTTGTTAGAGGAAAATTTATAGCATTAAGTGACCAAAAAAGAAAAATAGAAAGTCACCAAATAGATATCCTAATGCTATACTTCAAGGCTCTTGAAAAACAGGAAAACACTAATTCCAAAGCCTGTAGAATGCATAAAATAATTAAAATCAAAAGAGAAATCACTGAAACAGAAAATGAAAAAACAATTCCAAAAATCAACAATATAAAAGCTGTTTTTTAAAAATATCAACAAATCAACAAGCTTGATAAAACCTTAGCCATCCTATCCAAATGTAAGAGAGAATTAACCCAAATTACTAAAATAATAAATGAAATTATAAACATCATCACAAACATTGGGGAAGTCCAGAGTATCATCAGAAACTACTTTGAAAATTTATTCTCTAATGAACTAAAAAAAATAGAAGGAGCCGGGCATAGTGGTGCACACTTGTAATCCCAGTACTTTGGGAGGCGGAGACCAGAGGATCCGAGTTCGTGGCCAGCCTCAGCTCTCTCTCTCTCTCTTTCCCTGTCTCTTTCTCTCTCTCTCTCTCTCTACTTAG
>PVJS01014600.1:0-40127 GCA_004027185.1 Glis glis | reverse complement strand
CCGGTCTCCACCTCCCAAAGTACTGGGATTACAAGCGTGTGCCACCATGCCTGGCTTGTCCTTTTTTTTTAATGTCTCTTCACTGTCTTTCTAAATTTTTTATTTTTTTTGGTGGTACTGGGGATTGAACCCAGGGGCATTCTACCTCCAAGCTACACCCCCAGCCCTATTTTTTATTCTTTATTTTGAAATAGGGTCTCGCTAAGTTGTAGAGGACTTCACTAAGTAGCTGAGGCTGGCCACGAACCTGCGATCCTCCTATCTCAGCCTCCCAACTACTGGGATTACAAGTGAGTGCCATCATGCCTGGCTTCTAAATTTTTTAAAAATCGTGTCGCTTCTATCATTTTCTGTGTGACTTCTTCAGGAGAACTTTCTAATGAATGAATTCTTTCTTCAGCCAGGAACAGACCAGAGTTCATCTAGTCATGTGATTTTATTTCAATGACCATAATTTTTATTTTTCAGGGATAATTGATAATTTTTCATAGCCTCTTGTTCTTATTTGATTTCTGCTTGCTTAATAATTCCTTGTTCCTTTTATGGGAATGATGGCTTCTTTTATCTCGTGTGTGTGTGTGTGTGTGTGTGTGTGTGTGTGTGTGTCACAAGGGACTGAACCCAGGGGGTGTTCTACCACTGAGCTACACCCTTAGCTCTATTTATTTATTTATATTGTGGTACTGGGGATTGAACCCAGGGGCATTCTACCTCCAAGCTACACCCACAGTCCTATTTTATTTTTATTTTGAAACAGGGTCTCACTAGATTAATGAGAGTCTCACTATTTGCTAAGGCTGTCCTTGAATCTGCAGTCCTCCTGTTTCAGCCTCCCAAGTACTGGGATTACAAGCATGTGCCACCATGCCCAGCTTTTATTTATTTTTATTTTGAGACAGGGTTTTGCTAAATTGCTGAGGCTGGTTTCAAACTTGTAATCCTCCTGCTTCAACTTCCCATGGACTAGGATTACAGGTGTGTGCCACCATTCCCAGATTTATTTTTTTTTGAAATAGGATCTCCTTAAGTTGCTGAGGGTCTCACTAAGTTGCAGAGGCTGGCCTGAAATCTGCGCCTTCTGTGTTAGCCTTCCAAGCGCTGGGATTACATTGAGCCCCCATGCCCAGCTCCAGGATGCCTTTTTACTCCCCTATGAAGGGAGAGCCATAGCCCTGGAGTCCACAGGAGGGGCTGTTCCTGCGGGACCTAAGCCTGCAGCGTGCAGACACCACGAAGCCATGGCTTTTGTCTTGTTTATGCCAAGAACCATGCCTGGCCTGTAGCAGGCACCCAGTATGAATGAATGGCCTTAACTCTGACTTGCAGGAAATTGTGGACTCAGGAGGAAGTTCTCCACTGCTGTGTGCCTACACTGATGGGTATCCTGCCCAATGCTGTTGAGGAAGATAACCCAGAAAGAGTTAGTGACTACTCTCTGACCTCAAAAAGAAACATGGCATAGGCATGCGGTTGACTGTCTCCTTTTAGGCTTAGGTTTGTAAAGCAGCCTCTTAAAAGGTTAATTACTTCCTATTGGATCCCTGGCCTCCACAGCAGGAAAAACCAAAAAGCAACCCCTTAATGCAGTGTACACTTTTCTTTTCTTTTTTTTGGTACTGGGGATTGAACCCAGGGGTCACTTGACCTCTGAGCTACACCCCCAGCCCTTTTAATTTATTTTCTAAATTTTGAAACAGGGTCTTACTAAGTTGGAGAGGGTCTTGCTAAGTTGCTGAGACTGGCCTCAAACCTGCGATCCTCCTGTCTCAGCTTCCCAAGTACTGGGATTACAGGAGTGTACTGCCACAGTTGGCTCAGGGTACAAATTTAAGTCTCTAAATGGGGGCAGAGTGTTCTCTACCAAAATTGGAAATGATTTCATCAAATTGGAGAGAAGAGGGCACAAAACAGCGGAACCTATTGGAACGCATTTCTTCACTGAGGGTTTCTTGCACTTGTACAAACTATAGTTCAGAAACCCAGATATGGCCATATCATGGTGCCTCATGCCTGTAATCCCAGTATTTGGGAGGCTGAAACAGGAAGATCATAGGTTCAAGGCTAGCCTCAGCAACTCAGCAAGACCCTTAGTAATTTAGCAAAATCCTGTTTCAAAATTAAATTAAAAAACAAAAGGCTGGGGGTGTAGGTTGGAGGTAGAATGCCCCTGGGTTTGAAAAAAAAAAGAAAAAGAAAAAAAGAGAAAAGAACAGAACAAGAAATCCAGGTATGTCTCATTGCATGAAGAAGAGCCACATTCCACATTAATTACCAAGTCTTTCTCTTCCTCTAAGATACTCAACGTGGGCCATCGTCTGTTACACAGCATTTGTTTTTTGTGTCTCCTTGACTGGTCAACATTTCTTACCCATGTGTCAGCCTGGTGGGTTTGGGGTGGGCCAGTACAGAAGCGAGAGATGAATGAATAGAAAAGGTCACTTCTGAATGACACAGCTGACGGTGGGGCCGTTTCAAGTTACCTTTTTGCCTTTCGCATTCAACCTTGGATCTTGTCTTTAATCTTATAGCAAATGGCTAGCATCTTAATACTTTAAAATCGATGTATAATTTACATGGAAGAATCTTTACAAACAATCCCTTTTATTGTGTCATTTAGTAATAAAAACCTTTTCTTTATTTTTTCCACGCTCAACGCATAGTCAGTAGAGCAGACAATGTAAAACTTTCCAAAAGAAGTCGCCGTCGCCCCATAACATCAGGAGGCGGGGCGGCTTGTCACTGGAGTGTATTTAACTAGAATATTAATGAAGGGGAAAGCCTCAGTATTATTGTGGTTGCCGCAGTTCTTTAAAACTTCACAGCTCAAAGCAATGTGTTTTACATTACTGTGTACCTCTTCGAAGGGAATGGCTGTTTCCAGGCGACATCATGAGACCAGTCTCATTAGGTACCACCATGACGGCTCCCATATCGCCTAGAAATCTGAAATGCTTTCAACTCATCCACATATTTCCACGGTGAGGATTTCTCTGTGCCGCGCTGCCAAGCATGGCTCCAGTCACAGCGTGAGCTTAATTGTTTACCCGAGGTCTCTGTTAATTACTAAAACAAATAATATACCACCTTTCTCCGATAGGTATGACTATGCAATCGGGGATATTTAAAACTTTATTTAGATTGCTACCGTTTTAGGCATTTCCTTTTTTTCTTCTGTAAGTGAGAAGGACTTAGACTTTGTGGCTTTTTTGACATCTTAGTCCCTCTGCCCGTTTTTCTTTTGCAGGACCAGGAAGGGTAGATGATCAGGTTTGGGACTTGAACAGTAGAGTGGATTCCTGTCAGAGCCTGGGTCACACCCTCTAGGATCCAACTGGATGCTGAGAGGCTGCTGGCTGGGAACACCCGGGGCTGTTTGTGCACCATGTTTTTTTCTCCTTTGCTGGCTGCAGAAATGCTCTTGGTGGGTGGGATAAGTTGGAAGTTCTAGGGAGTCGATGTCTTGGAGCAACATCAGGCAGTAGAACAGAGGCCCGTGGTGGGCGAAGATTGCAGCTTCCACACTCCTCGGTTGGGATAACTTCGAGGGAGGGTGCTAACTCCCCGGCCTGACGGAGCTCCAGGCACTAACTGGCTATCTAGAACACCTTGATATTTCTTTCCCTTCCTGGCTCCAGTTCCCAACTCCTGATCTGTTTCTAGGTGCGACTTCACCACTACTCCAACTCGTAATTGAATCTCAGGATGTACTTCTGAAATCCAGAAGCCCTCAGGAAAGGTTTTTTGAACTAAGCAGAATGCTCTTGAGTTACAGTGAATGAGTCCCAGTTTCTGGTGAAGAAACTTTTTTTTTTAATGGACTTTATATTTTAGAGAAACTTTTGATTCTTAGCGAAACTGAGTTTAGAGTACAAAGAATTCCCACGTCTCACCACCTCCACACAGGCACAGTCTCCCCCGCTGTCAGCATCCAGCATCGGAGTGGTACATTTGTTACAGCAGATGAATCTACACTCACACATCGTTATCACTAAAAATCCATAGTTTATACTAGCATTCGCTCTTGGTGTTTGTATGTTCTGTGGATTTTAACAAATGTTGGATGACACGTATCTACCATCCTTTTTACTTTTTCTTAAGGATCAATTCCAGGGTTTTTCTTCTTCTTCTTCTTTTTTTTAAGCAAGAATTAATATTTAAATTCCACCCTGTTAGCTTTCCATTCTGATCTGCTGCCAAGTCGTAGTGCCTGGTGATAATTTGTCACATGTCATCTGTATTGTGCTGGTGGGAAAGCTGTCCCTAAGCAGGTTGCCCTGGTGGCTATGCAGACCTGAATTTGTAGGTATTGTGATATGTCTTGGGATCTTTAGCTGAGACAGGCTATGTAAATATGATCTATTATTATTACTAATAATTACTGGCAGCTGTAATGGTGATAACGCCGGAAGTCCCAGATGGGGTACTCCTGGGCCTTTGCGTTCACAGCAACGTGAACTGTGGTGAACTTGACTTGTCAGACTGCCTCACCATGCAGAGAACAAACTCCCGTTGCTCAGAGATGAGGGCCTGTTGTGCCTTCCTGCAACTCAATCCTCATTTGCACTTCCGAGAAGTTCTCTCCCCCTCCTTCTCTTTTAAAAATGCAGAATGGAATAATCAGCCATCCTTCTTGGTGGGAGGTCCCCTGAGTTCTGCCCTAGATCTGCAAGCTAGCTGTCAGGCCCAGCCAGATTGTAAGATTGTAGATGGAGAAGGTTTTGTTGTTGTTGTTTTTAGTTAGCAATTTTCTTTTCTTTTCTTTCTTTTCTTTCTTTCTTTCTTTCTTTCTTTCTTTCTTTCTTTCTTTCCTTCCTTCCTTCCTTCCTTCCTTCCTTCCTTCCTTCCTTCCCTTCTTCTTCTTCTTCTTCTTCTTCTTCTTCTTCTTCTTTCTTTCTTTCTTTCTTTCTTTCTTTCTTTCTTCTTCTTCCTCTCTATCTCTCTTTTTTCTCTTTCCCTTTCTCCTTTTCTTTTTCATCTCTTCTAAATCACAGTGCTCATAGCTGCACCACTTCAAAAACTGTATCTCTTCCCTGCTGGGCGGAAAGCAGTGAATTATCTCTCTGGGAAGAGTGGTAGTCTAGGCCACAGGAACCCCGGCTGGCTGCCTGGCTGAAGGCGCTTTGCTGACTATCTTGGCAAGATTGATATTCCCATTCTATATACTGTCGGTGGGCATTGGCAGCATTATAGAGTTACAGATATCTCTTATGCCTTCTTAAAAGTTCCCAGTTGTAGCCAGGTGAAGTGGCACACACCTGTAATCCCAGTACTTGGGAGGCTGAGACAGGAGGATCACAGGTTCAAGGTCAGCTTCAGCAATTTAGTGAGACTCTTAGCAACTTAGTGAGACTTTCAGCAACTTAGTGAGACCCTGTTTCAAAAGAAAAAATAAAATAGGGCTGGGGGTATAGCTTGGAGGTAGAATGCCCCTGGGTTCAATCCACGGTACTACAAGAAAAAGTCCCCAACTGTGTTATTTAAAGAAAATTTTATCTGGCTATGCATTCCTTGGTTAATTCACCTTGTCAATGATCCTGACCATCAGAGCCACCAGTGTCCACTCAGTGTCCAGCACTGTGCCTGGCACCTAGGGAGTGCTCAGGAAACCTTTATTGAAGAATGAATGAATGAATGAATGAATGAAAAGCTACAAGAAATCCTAACTATTATGTAGCCCATATGCTCTCATTCTCCGGATGAGAAGGCAGATGAAAATGGCTTCTTCATAGTTGTAGAAAGCTGGGCATGGTGAGGCACGCTTGTGATCCCAGTACTTGGGAGGCTGAGGCAGGAGGATCACAGTTTCTCAGCCAGCCTTAGGAACTAGGCAAGGACCTCATCAACTTAGAAAGACCCTGTTTCAAAATTAAAAAGAAAATAGAGTTGGGCCTATACCTTGGAGGTAGAATGTCCCTGGGTTCAATCCTCAGACACGTACACACACACACACACACACACACACACACACACACACACACACAGTTATAGACTGAAGATCCTGCAGGAAATCATGAAAAAATTGCTTGAAAACTATAACTTGCCATGGAAATAGAAAATGTGTCATTTTGCTTCTGGTGGCGAGGGTGGCATCCACTTGCGTTCAAGGACAGAACATGATTTGGTCATGAGTAAATAATTTGAATGATTTGGATGTTCAATTCAACTCCCAAATAGTATTTGGACATAATTTCAAACTATAATGCTAACTGATAACCATTACAGAATAAATAGCTCATTCTGATAAAGTTTCCATGAGAATTCCACCTCATGGAGTCAGCATGCTGGCGGGAGAATGGACCGTGGAAACCTAGACCAGAATGTCCGCCTTGAGTGGTGTCTCAGGCCCTGTGATGGTTTTCACAGCGTCTAGCAGGCTGCTGGAGCCAGCTTCAGGGGATTTGAATGGGCTCATTTCCAGAGCAGGAGAAAAAGGCATCTCTAACCCATATTTCAGCCCAGTTTCCATTTAAGTCTTCCCTCTCGAGCTGCATGTTCCATCTGCTGTGTTTTCAAATAACGATACCTTCACATCGCCGCTAATTTCCCAGCAAGTTATAATTTTATTGACTGCTGCCCTACCTGAAGAGGGGCTAATATGTTCTACTTGAATATTGGTTTCTATGAAATATGGTTGGAGGAGTGGTCACCAGTCTCTGGGGCAGGAACACAGGCATGGAAGAATATTAAAAAATGTCTTGGGACTGGACGTGTGCAAAATAGAGAAGTGGCTTCAATAAGGCCACTTTATTGGAGTGAGGTGGGGTCTTGTGATTCAGATTAAGGGCCAGGTGCCAAGGCTTAGGATGCCAATTAGGGAAGGGAAAAATGCATAACTATTACTTCAGTCTGGCAGGCTCTCGACGTACATGCAATAACGACATTGCTGTACCCTTAAGCCAGTTACATGCTGAGGACGTTAGTTCAATTTTGAGAATCCATCCTTCTTCCCAAGTGGATTTATTTCCTCTCCTCCAGCGTTTCCCATTTATGAAATGTTAATATATGCTTTAAAAAAACCCAACTCAACATCTATGGTTGAGTAAGTTTTGAAAAGGTCGAGTTCAACAAAATTAAACAGGTTAAGATGGAACGTTTCAAAATCGGCTATGGTGCTATTCTTTGGGAATTTCCAATTGTAGCTATTCTCTAGCATGTATTCCAGGCTTCTGTGACCATGGAGTACTTTTTGGCAGAGTTTAGGAAGATTCTAGTTCTGAGAAGCGTATCTTTGGAAACAATCTTTTGATGTTCTCCCAGAGTGCAGCCACTTAAGATTCGAGCGTCTCCGTGGCTCCCTTGGGTAAATTTATCCTGCCTCAAGACTTGGAATTCTCATGGAAACTTTTCTACCATATTTGTCTTTTTTTCATTTATCAGAATGAGCTGTTCCATAGTAGTTATCAGTTAGCCTAATAGTTTTAAATACATCCAAATACCATTTGGAAGTTGAAGAATTGAACATCCCAACCATTCAGATTCTTTACTCACGAGCAAATCCTGTTCTGTCTCTGAATGCAAGCTTGTGCCACGCTAGGGCTGCAGTGTTACTTCCCTTTCAGAACTGCTCTCACCAGCCTTCTTACAAGAGTGGACATTGGCACCTTATGAAGCCACAGATAGGGTGGGGGAAGGCAATAAGCAGAGGTGATTTTTGTTTGTCTGCTTGTTTGAACTTCCTTGCTTTTGCATCTTGAACAATGGAGAATTGGAAATGCCAAAGAGGTAGAGACACCACCAAAAAGTCAGGCTCTTGTGAACGATGAACCTACTTTTTCCACAGCCCAATTGCTGGGACTTGTAGACTAGGAAAGATTTCACCTGCAGGATGGAAATTGCGAGGCTGAGGGAGCTCTGCTCCTTTCCTGCTCTGTGGGAGGTCCTCCCGGCATATGATTCTTTCCTAGCAGAAAGAGGAAGTGCCAGAAAAATGGCCTTTTGATTTTTGTTATCAGCAGTGTGGGGAGGCTATGACTAGTTTTGGTTTGCTTTTAAAAAAGGAGTGATTAACATCTCTCTAAGAAGGGCAGAAAGAAAGCTGCTTGGGGGCAGTGGGGAGGGAGGAAGGGACAGATCTGACATAGCTGTCACTGCCTCCCAAGGAGGCCCCAAAGGGCTTGGAATTCCATCAAAGCAGGAATTCCCAAAGTGCACGGTCAGGACATTCTTGAGAACAAAGTTGTGTTTGGGGAATTGGATTGTAGGACCCCATTAGAGCGCGGATTGCCAGGAGTCTGTTACAGACAGGGTTCTGTTGAATTGGAATGGCTCGTCAATGGCTTCTCCTATTGTCTAGAAAAGCTAAATGTCTCCGATGGGTAATAACACAATCCAGAAGTAGGCAGCTGTGTTTCATGCATGTGCCTGACACAGCCCATTCAGTTTTGTAAACTCCAGGACCTTGCATAAACTAGGGACTTCATAAATATTTGTTGAATGAAAAAGTTAAGGTTGGGTGTTGCAACTTTCTGGTTTAGAGAGAGGTAAAATCACCCTAAGGCCTTTGAGCCTCTCCTTTCCTTTTACCTCTCCTGTCTCCTGGTAAAAATCGGATACTTCCCAGAACATCCTTTTGGTTTTCAGTACAGGGATTTGGCAATCTTAGCATCTTTGCAATTAGAAAGATAAACTTGATGTTCCAGAGAGATTGAGGACAATGGTGAGACCACAATGGCCTCTTCTGTCAGAGAAGCAGCTCTGGGGAAGGACTCTGCTGGCTGAACTTGCAGCAACTGTTTGATAAACCAGTTACTAGAGATGCTGCCGCCAGATGCCCTGGGGAGGAACTCATCTGTGATGTGGTTTTTAGAACATTCTGGTTTTTGATGCTGTTTCCTCCTTCAAATTCCAATAGCACCTTCTTTGTGCTTTTCTGACATCATGGCACTTGGAAAAGAGCAAAGGGTTCAGACCTGGGATTCCAGGATTCAAGGCAAGGTTCTGCTCCCTGGCTGAGGGTGTCCTCAGGAAAGTCATTTGATTGTTCTCCCTGATAAAAGGGGCTTGATAAGAATCTTCTTATCTCACAGCATTTTTCTAAGAATTGAGCAACAGTAGTAAGTGAAGAAATACTCACCAAATTACAAGGTCATTTACAAATATTAGCGATTATGTTGATGTCTCATTTTGAGGCAGGAGCCCAGCTATATGGACCCTTGGCTGAAAGTCCAGGGACAAGATAAAAGAATAAAGCTTTCTTCACAGGCCCCCCTCTGAGGCGAACAAAGCAGGGCCTCTCCCTGAAGCTAAGACTACAGGATAAGGTAGCTAAGTCCAGCAAGATGGCGCCACCCAGTCCCAACCACGTGGGGCCCAAGATGGCGCCACCCAGTCCCAACTACGTGGAGGCTACTACAGGAAATCTAGCTCAGGAAACAGAAATGAAATCTGACCAGAGCCCTTGGATTGGTACCCCTGCCTGTTGTTGATTCAATCAAAACCTGTCTCATTGTGGCTATATAATCTGTATGATGACACCATTCAGGGCTCAGACCCGGAGCTTTGCTCAGTGGGCCTTCACTGGTGGAAAAAGAAACCTGCTATCCTACTCCGGCCTCTGTCTCTTGTTCTCTGTGGACAGAGCCTCCTGCAACAATTTTTTACTTAATTTCAGACATTTCTGCTACTTTGTTCTTACCTTTAACTAGGGGCTTATAGATGATAATTTTTAAATTTTTGGTATCACTCACAGAATCTAGCCAGGAGATTTGTTTGCTTATTTAATTAGTACCCTGATAGAGCTAACATATGAACAAACCTTAATCTGGGAACAATGTTTCTTTGTCAGTTTGGAGAAATTTATGGCATTAAGGAGGGGATCTTAGGAAATTTGGGAGGTTAGGAACATGTAGGAGTGAAGGAGAGAGTAGAATACAGGGCCTGGTGGCACATGCCTGTAATCCCAGTACATGGGAGGCTGAGACAGGAGTATCACAGGTTGGAGGCCAGTCTCAGAACGTAGCAAGACTCTGAGCATATTTAGTGAGATTCTCAGCAACTTTGCAAGGGCATGTTTCAAAATAAAATACAAAAAGGGCTGGGGGTGTAGCTTGGAGGTAGAATGACCCTTGATTTAATCTCCAGTACTCCCCACCCCAATAACAAAATAAATAAAGAAGAGAGTAGAGGAGGTAAGTGACAGCAGAGGTTTAGTAAGGTCTCTGTCATTCCTTCCTACAGGGACAAATAGAAAAGGGCGACTGGCTGGCCTTTGGAAAGGGAGAATGTGAGTGGCGTCTTTTGTGAGTGACCAGATTTGCATCTAAACTGATCATGAACACCAGCACTGGTTCAGACACCTTCTGTTTTATAAGTCAGTGATGCTGAAAGGAGAGGAATAACCTGAGGGTTTGACAGAACCAGAATGCTCATTCGCCATGGATGTCTGAAAGAGAATCACGTGTTCATTTGCTAAGGTTAGATGCTTGTATTCTATCAGGGTGATGGTGCCCAATTTATGCGGCTGAGCTCCATCCACATTTTAGGATCAAGTATGCATTTGGAGAAGCTGATGATTTTAGAAAAGCATTTGCAATGCCATGTAGTTGTCTTTCTAGTTTTAACAAGGGTCAACGTGATCTCTTAAAGAGTCGGTTGCTTATGGGCTCCTCCTATCTTGCAAAGCAACTTGGAGATGGTTTAATCTTTGATGACAGTGACTCCCTGAAGCTCTGAACGAGGCGTTACCAGGCCTTGTTAAAGATACCTCCCTGTCTGTCTGACCAGCTCATCTTTCTCTGTACTCTTGCTTCTGTATCTGCTGCATTATCCTTTGTGTCTGAGGTTGGCATCTCTGCCTGGGAGTTCTCTCCTTGTGGGTTTGGGTGTGGCTGCAAAGACAAAGATGAACATCCCGCCTGGCGGCCTCCCAACTGCCTCTCTTCTTCCAGCGACAGCAGCAGAACACCTGTGGGAAAGTCCTGGAAGATGGAACAGTTCTGGGAGGGAGGGAGTCTGTCTCAACACCTCCCTGCTCAAGCTTCTACTCCCCTCCACCTCTCTGTACCCAATTATTTCCCAAGATAATCACACTCGTTCCTTGGTCTCAAAGACACAGGCTTCCCTTGATATTAACTCATATATGCTGTTATTATTTGTTGGAGTGTTTCTGCCTTCTTTTGTGTGTTTATCTAAGCTGAGGTCTTCTACCTTCAATGGCAAGCTGGCAGCCACTCCACCTTTGATTGGATTGTTTCTATTGCAATTAACATCTTGAGGGCAGAGAGAAGTTGTATTCTTGACTGCGTCCACAGGACCTAGTAATGAAGTTGCTGCTTCGGTACTCCACATGGTTGTTGCCCAATAAAGATTTGGGGGAGAGGAAATTGAATAATGCCAGACTTACATGTGTGCCAGGAAAGTACAAAGCAGAGGTCATGAATCATGGATGTTTTCATCAAAGACCCACATGGAAATTCAGACAGGTCACATGAGTGCAGGCCCACTGCCTCGAGCAGACTAGCTCTGCTTTGGACTCTCTTAACTTTGGCAGGGCCTACATTTCAGCTGGTAGCAAATGTAGGCTTGGGATCTGTAAGTTCTACTATGAAAGAAAGAACCTGAGCAGCCGAAAGCAGGGTTTGAATAGCTTATGTCTTTGGGAGACCCAGGAGACTGCTCAGGACTCTACGTGAAGCTGTGAAACGGTGTTGGGCAATCTTTTCCATAGTTTCTTTGCTGGCTCAATAATTCCCTCTTCAGCTGTGTATTTCCCCCTAATAAATCTGCCTTTCTCCCTAATAAATCTGCTCATTATGTTGTGTACGCATAGTTCTTTTAATTTCTGACTAGCTCAATTACTCCTTAGAACATTGTATAATTTCTATTGTGAATTGTTATTGCTTTGAGAGACAGACTGGAATTCATTTGCCTGCATATCCTCTCTAAGCTAATGCCACCCTGTCAACACACCACTAATTCATGACCTAAGAGTTTTTTTTTTCTTGCCAATGAACAAAGGTCATCATGCTGGGTTCTACTTCTCCATCCTACCTTGTGAGCTCTGCTCTTCTTGCACAACAACCTAAGGAACACATTAGGAACCCTGCAGGAAAAGGAGAATCCCACTAATTCTGACTCTTTGTCCAGAGATGGCGCTGAGGGGGTGAGCCAAAAGGTCATGTTCATCATGATGGCCAAAGATGGAGATTTAAGAAGCAATGCAAGTCAGTAGTTTCTAAGGTTATTCTAAGGCTGGTATACTCTACACCAATTAATACTGGAGAAACAGTGACCCACAAATGCTCACATTCTGATCAGCTTGAAATGGAACTCGGACCCTTTCACTTTAAGATGCACTAATCAAGCAACTACTATAATCCCAGACATTCAGTGAGGCACTAAGTATGCAGAGCTGTATGACAGGCTCCGTCTCCCAAGAAGTCACCAGAAAGTTTGTCATGACCCCAGACCTTTTTTTTTGTGTGTGGTACTGGGGATTGAACCCAGGGGCATTCTACCTCTGAGCTACACCCCAGCCCTATTTTATCTTATATTTATTTTGAAACAGCATCTCATTTAGTTGCAGAGAGCCTTACTGAGTTGCTGAGGTTGGGCACGAACCTGTCTCAGCCTCCCAAGTACTGGGATTACAGGGGTGTGCCACCACGCCTGGCTTCAGGAAGACTCTTTTTAAGATGTTTAGCTGTTGCCCTGAAGTTCTGTCTTGTTTTTGCCACTGGTCTGAGTTTCTTCCTTCTTAGGTTCACTCAAACCTCCCCGGTTTTCTTCAGCCTTTCTTAACTGACCCAGGCCCTTTTCCGACTCCTATCACACGAACTCATCTGAGCATATTTTGACATTTAGCTTGTATTTTATTGTTAGTGCCTCTCATCTCCACTCTTCTATTAGCCCAGTGAGAAACTCAGGACAAAGCCATATTGCCTTCTGGATTCTTTGAGCATCTAGCTTGGTACTTTGCACACAGTACTTAATACAGAGCTCCTATTTCTTGATAGATTTTCCTGTATTCTCCTTGAAGTGTTAGTTACCCATATTAATTAACACCCAAGGCAAAACATGTGAGCGTTACTTGTGCTGGTCTAAGAAAAATAAAAAAATCAAAGCAAACCCTTGAACTCTGAGAGTCTACAACCTCATCTTGATAAGCGGAAGGACAGTCTTCTGAGCTCAGCCTTTGTCAGGGTTTTGGCTGCCCTTCCTCAATTGGCACCGCACCACACCACAGAAGAATGTGTTTACTTCCTAGGACCCTGGGCCTGGGGCACAGTGCCACTCTCTAGAGCCTGCTTTTGTCATTTTTCATATTTGGCAACTGAAGCTGTTCCAGATAAAATGTTATTTGCAAAAAAAAAAAAAAAGAAAGAAAAAATGACCACTGAAAAGACATTCTGCTTTGAGTTGAGAACAGTTCTCGATTTCCTGTTTGGTTTTCGCATCCAGATTGGCAAAAAAAAAAAAAAAATGGCTGGTTTATTGGCACTTGGCTGGTCACCGTGCAGCATCTCATTTGAACAATTAAAATGATACGGAGAAGCCGGGGCAGCGGATCTGAAGCTGGGAGTTTCCTGTGAACCACTGAAGATTCTTGGCAGTTTGTATCAAACAGGCCTAGGCCATATGTAGGCAAATAACCATGCATTAAATAAATTTCAAATCTCTGCATAATCTCTCTTGGACATCTTTTTCCTTTTGTTTTCAAAGACACAAAAAGAAAGAATCAGTGCCATTGAGCATAAATCATCTTTAGTTACTCAGGGATGAGATAATGTGGGTCAAGGTCCAGCACCCTGGAAAGATGGAGTCTAGTGCAGATGTCCCCAACTTCCTCCATGTCTTCCTGTCCATGGGAGCCACTTCCTTCTGGTACTGATGCGTGCTGTGAGACCTCAATCTTTCTATGTATTTGATAACCTATAGCAAACCTTTTTTTAGGATAGTGCAGAGAGAAGGCAGTAGGTAAATCTGATAATCCCTACCAACACCAGACCTTCTGTCCAAATCTTTACTTTGAGAATCCTTTTACAGTAAGAAGTTTGGCCTTGAACCTGTGATCCTCCTGCCCCAGCCTCCCAAGTTCCAGGGATTACAGGCGAGTGCCACCACGCCTGACTGAGAATTCAAATATTATTCCCTTTCCAAGGAAGAAACGAACCATCCTGGAGTCATAGGCTTTGGAATTGTTTTGTGGCCACAGAGATAATCCTTTTCATAGAAAGAATGAACTAGCAAATAATTCCCAGCCTTAAGCATATTATCTCTTCCTACCCCTCCTCCCCCATTTTCCAGTTATATATTATAGACTATTCTTTGTTGAGGAATGAATTTGCTTTTCAAGTGACTCTCTCCTTGTGCCATTGTGTTTTGGATTTTGAGGTTGTTAAATTGAATTAAGTTTGGCCTAATGCTTCAGAGTTCTCATCTGAAGGAGGCTTGGGTTGTTACCAAGCTCATCCAAGCTAGGGAGGAAAGAGCTCAGTTCAGGTTAAACTGCATATGTTTGCCCACAAATCCACATTTGCATTTGTGTCTTAGCCAGTCTTCATTTCTTGGAAAGCATTTTTCACACATGCTGAGCCTTGGTGGGAAAATATAAACTCCTGGCTTTGAAGGGTGCCATGTATGCAAATGTAAAAATGTGGTAGGATAAAATATATTTCCCTCCTGGGCCAAGTTTGGCTTTATAATTTCGCGTTTCAGTTGGCACCCATGGCTTTCACTGTTCTGAAAAATGTAAGTGAAGTGCGGGGTGGGGTTTATCTGGACAATCTCTCCTGTGCAGATACACATTCAGGACCATCCACACTCTCGAACATCCCTTTGAATTCAATAAGAGCTTTGGGCCTAAGCATTTCACCTGCCAGGAAGCAGCTGGACTGTTTCTAATGGGACACTCCCTTATAGGTACTATGGCTTAAGGTTTTTTTTTTTTTTTGTGTGTGTGTGTGTGTGTGTTGGGGATTGAACCCAGGGGCATTCTACCTCTGAGCTACACCCCCAGCTCTATTTAATTTTTTTATTTTGAAACAAAGTCTAAGTTACTGAGACTAGCCTTGAACCTGTCATCCTCCTATCTCAGCCTCCCAAGTACTGGGATTTTGGGCATGTGCCACCACACCTGGAGGCTTAAGGGTTCCTTAAAGATCAAAGGGTAAAATCTATAAGTAAGGAGCTGAATAAGTGAGGAGTGGCTTGGGGAACTTTATTTTCTCCCCAAATTTAACTAAAATGTAAAAAAATGAAAATAACTATTATTAAACGTTATAATCTAGTCAGGAATTTCATATGACAAAAATGACCACTCAGAAACTTTGAGTTCTAGCCAGTCCTCTCAGGCAGTCCTAGCAAGTGTCTGCAACTCAAGGGCATAGCCACGGAAAATTGTGGTAAAAGAATGAAGTGTCACAAAAGTTCATTTATGTAACAGAAAACACACCAACAAAATGGGAGGACCAATTTTGAGATGGCATGAGAATATTTTCATTCTACCAGAATAATATTTCAGACTATGATACTCTCAAATGTCTACATATTTAGGACCTTCTGTGTTGAGTTTGAATCATTTTCAGAATTGGGCATTCGGTGTTGATGTAGGCACTGGAGCCCAGAGAATTCGACTACCTGTTTGCTTTGCCAGGCTCAATGTGAACAAAGCAGATGTGTGTCCATGAAGTTTATATTTTAGAGGCATAATTTAGGGCAGGTGCTTGACATTGTGTATGTATCAGGTGATCATGTAGTAGTTACATTTTTTGAAATAATCCTCTTATATCAGCATCCCAACGCAAGTACTGGGATTACAGAAGTGTGCCACCATGCCTAGCAAGAGTACACATTTTGAAGGAAGAGTGGGTAGCACTTGGTGACTAAGACATGTGTAAACTAAAAGGTTTTGAATTGCAGGGAAGTTTGGGGTATCTAAAACACTAATTGCGATGGGGGATCTAAGTTTTGAGGAAAAGACTCTGAGTTCCTTTCTGATGGCATTCTGATCCAGTTATGTGACTTAGTTAGGCATTGTCCAATCATCCCTTTCTTCATAATTTCCTCCTGCTAGGATGGATAGTGGATGGGTTTAGCCATTGATTCAGCAAGAAATGAAGCTGAATGATTTTGATTACTGGTTCTTCTGAAGGAACCATCTACATATACAATGGACTTAAAGATAGAAGCCATAAATAGCACTCTCATGAATATTGGTTAAGTTTCCAAATTATTTTCTACCCATGGATGGCAAAACATTCCTTTGCCTAGGAGACAGCTTTGGTGTGGAATAACTTTTCAGAAAAAAAAAAAAGTCTTGAAGCTTAGCAGTTTGCTGTGTGTATTGTAGATTCTTTTAAGGATCACTTGATATTGTCCTAGAAATTTCCTTTCCATTTTCCCTGTAAGAAATTCTCGGAAGGTGGCTAAACTTTGTAACCAAATCTGATTTTCTTTCTTCTGAGATAGGCTTTATATGCACCAGATCCTCAAAGGAACAATATTTTTTTCTTTGATTAGTCATATTAACTTTTTAAAAAAATTTCTCTGAATAGGAAAGGGGGCTGAAGCTATTGCCATTAAGGAAGCCAGGTACCAATTTGCCTGAGAACAATGCTCACGACAGAGCAGCTTTCCTGGCCACACGAACTAAGGCGAGATATCAAGAAGCAGATTGTTTGTGTAGATGTCCCAGACTATATGACCATCCTCTGGTCACAGAATTGACATTCCAAGTTTAAGCTAGATTGTTTTCACCCACAGTCATAATGCTGCTCTTTTAGGTAACACATTTGAAAAATACTGGCTTCTGAGCACAAATTCTCCATTTTATGCTATAGGGCAAATGTTACGGGCCCACAATATAGGGTAGGATAGCATAAAAGATACTCGTTCAAAGCTTAATTATTATACACAAGACTTCGGCGGAATGATTTCAAAGCCTTTTTGAATGACTGAATATTCAGTTTTCGGAGCCCACAGCTGTCTATTCTTATGCTTTATAGCGGTCTTCCCTTCTTCTATTTGCTGAAGATATAAAACCACATCTCAGAACCCATGTAGAAATACTATAAAAAGCACCCATGATTAATAGAACATTTTCTACATTAACTGTCTTAACCAATTCTATTAAAAGAAAATTTAAAGAATACCTCCCCCTTTTTTCTCTTTCCAAGTTTTAGGGGGGGTGTTCCAAATATGGAAGCCTTCTGTCAGACTTCCCTCGGATTGACGGGGAAGCTTTACGATTGTGATATAAAAAGACGGAGGTTTCTCCTTCTTACCCCCCACATTGTTGTTTTAAAAACTTTGCAACTAAAAATATGCCAAAGAGTTTGGTATGCTCATGAAAAGGGAGGCGACCTACTCGATCTAAGACCAAACTAATCCGCTTCGAAAATGGCAGGAGAAATGGGGGTGCTTGCTTTGTCGCTGTGCTGACCCTACCGGGGACTTCATTTCACTGATGGTAAATTGAAACGACAACGTAACGGAGTTGGTGATGGTCAGGTTTCAAAGGATGATGCAGCTTGCTGATGAGAAACAATCGCCAGAATGCGAGCACTTGTGAGAAGCCCAAGATAAAAGAACCTTATTTTCTTGGCAGGCCCCTTGGATGTTCTGCGATGACGAATGATAGGACCGTTATCTTGACACCATACTGTCCCATGTTGAAACTGTTTATGAGAAACAAACATCATATGAAAAGCAGATTGCCAGACACTAAG
Organism: Glis glis; assembly: GCA_004027185.1. Lineage (NCBI taxonomy): Eukaryota > Metazoa > Chordata > Mammalia > Rodentia > Gliridae > Glis > Glis glis. The sequence goes on along the minus strand of PVJS01014600.1, from coordinate 22,461 downwards.
TAAATCACTGTAAAGGGTAGTGAGTCAAGTTTTGCCAGTTTTACCCACATTGTCATTGTTATGATGTAACACATTCCTTCAGACTGATATTGTATCCAAATTTGGGCACAAAAGCCTCCTCTTGATCAGTTGGCTGGGATTCTCTAGCCTATGATATGTCTCTCTCTCTCTCTCTCTCTCTCTCTCTCTCTCACACACACACACACACACACACACACACACACACACACACACCAGGGTTTGGATACACACCCAACCTGAATTAAGCACAAAGAACAATTCACAAAGGATAGAATATTAAAAAGGTGTGCAGAGATTATGCAAACTGTAAATTTCAGCCCTGGTCCAGGCAGTAAACCCAGTAATCCTCTAAACTCTGCTAGCAATGATTAATAAACAGTGGGTGTGCTAAACATATGGAAAAATCATTCCATCTGGACCATTTAAAACTAGGACATAGACTTTATCTTTGTTTATTTCATCCTTAGCTAAAAGGCTTATTATGAATTGCAATAATCCAAGAAGCCGACCATGGAAGACAGACAAACTCTTTAGATAAAACCAAAAAAGCAAGTTCTGTAACCGAGGACCAGATGTATTTTTGGGTTTAGCCCTTGTACATATTTAGCCGAGCTTTTCAAGTGGTGAAGATTTGCATGTTTGTTTTGCAATACTAATGAATATGTTTTTGATTTACATTTTAGAAAATGGAAACTTTTATCTTCTTGGGGCTTTGTAACTTAATGACTTCCAGAGGGTGGGCTGTGTCCTCTTTTAACCCTTCACCACGAGAAACGTATCTCTTTGAGAGGCCCAGCATTCTATCTTGCTGAAGAAAACCCTAAGATCATGTGTTTCTGCCTTTTGTTGCCGAGGTGGTAAGGGCTGCATTGCTTTTGACTCTCAATCTAGTGAAAACATTTGTAAATGGCAAATTATTTTTAAACTGGCTTTAATGTGAATCTTGGGGGTATAAAGAATGACTCCATCAATGATCTTTATATTAGATGAATAAGGACAACTCCTGGATAAACATTGCTTTGGGAGGTAGAATCTTCAATGTTGGTTCAATTTCCTCGGAGATAAAGATTGTTTTAGGAGGATGGGGAAAATAGCTTACTGATTTTTTTTAAACTTCTGGAAGATATCCTTAGGATCAGTTCTTTCTTCCTTTAAATTTCTTTGAAGATGTTACGTGGAAAAATAAGTAAACACATTTTCCCCCCAAGACTTCCTTTGCTTGTAATTTGGGTTGGACCAAGACCTTATCAGAAATGGAAAAATTTATCCTTGAGGGGTAGTGGAGTGTTTTAGAAGAAGAGATAACAAGAGCTTTGAACTCCCGTTATTTGACAAATTGGTCCAAAGAGATTGCTTGTCTTCTAAATTCTTCCAGTAGTTTTTTCTTTTTTTTTTTTTAAATAGCATATGATAGAATAGTAAGTGTGCCTTTAAAAGCCTGTATTTGTTGGGGCCATGGACTCTCTTAAATGCTCAGCTTTCTGGGACAAGCAAGTGAAGGTGTAATCTCACACTGAGCATGAAATGGGGGGCGTTTTACATTAGTTCAACAGTGATTAGCTGTACTGAGGTTCATTGAAAAATGTGCTAGGGGGGCCCAGTGGTTGTATGATAAGGAGCCTAATGACATTTTTATGATGTCACATCTGAAAGGCTAATGATCAGGAGTCCCTAGCCTGATTCTTCCCAGGGGAAATCATTTTACCCCTAGAGAATAATTTTTTCCCACCCAGAGTCTATTAATAACCGGTTTTAACTTTCCAGAACAGTTTTATAGATGTTGTATTAAAATTGGATACATATTTGCTGTGAGTTCTTGGATAGCAAGCATTTTCTAACACAATTTCCTTGAATCAAGCAAGGTTGAAATGTGGTATAAGAATTTCTGATTTTTCTTTAAAAAATTTCTTCAAAACTTTCAGTCCCAGTCTATTTTAGACTGCAGAAAAACTACCTTACATGTCTTTTGAAAACAGATATTTTTCTGAATACAAGCCTAGAAAGACACTTTGTTAAGTATGATCTTGATTTATTAGATCTTATTTTAAGCTAGTTACTCATGATTTAGATCTTAAATTTATTCTTCCTCTCTGATAAAGAGGTGGGGAACAGGTAACTAATTCTAGAAATACTATGTGCCAGGAAATATGTATTTTGTTATTTTATCTTCATAAAAAGCTTACAAATTAGTGTCAGAGGAGGTCATTGAAACACAGAGACACTAACTAATCTGTATAAGGTTATAAAGTCAGGTAGATATAGAACTAACATTCAAACCCAGGTCTTTCTGTTTCCTCAAATCATTTTCTTTGCCCAGATTCATGCTGGTTCAATTTCTGTCTCTGAGCCTCTTTTTTTTTTCTTTTTTCTGGAGCTCCTTACAGTGAATATATCCAGCATATCAGGGACTCTTGAATAATGGGAATCTGGCTAGGCATAGAAAATCAGTTGCTGGTAAGATTTCTGGGTGAATGCTCCCAGAGCAGCCAGTGGGAGAATGGAGAAGAGCAGAAGGACGCACGGTGTAGCTCAGAGTAGAACAGCAGCAGCTTTGGACAATTGTGCCTAACTTTTGCACTGGTGCCTTTGAGACTCTGATGAATGCTATGGGCCCTTTCCCTAGGAAATTCCATATACAAAACGTTTGCAATTCCATATACATAAACATCTCAGAAATTTGCAGGCATGCGGAAGCTGCTTAGGTTGATGGGTTCTGTGCTGAGTCCTGACTTGGGTTTGTGTTACTCCAAAGTATGGTCCACAAGCTGGGCATGGTGGAGCATGCCTGTCATTCCATTATGTGGGAGGTTGAACAGAAGGATCACAGGTTCGAGGCCAGCCTGAGCAACTTAGTGAGACTCTGTCTCAAAATAGAATATAAAAAGGAGTCTAGCTCAGTGGTAGAACGCCCCTGGGCTCAATCTCCAGTACCAATAAACAAACAAGCAAATAAATAAATAAATAAAGTGTGGACCATGGACCAGCAGCATCAGCAGTCTCTGAAAACTCTTACAGGAGCAGAACCTCAGCCCCATTCAGACCTACTGAATTAGAATCCGCATTTCACAAGATCCTCAGGTGATTCCTAAGTATCTTCAAGTTTGAGAAACATTGATCCAGGTAAGCAATGGCCACGTAGGAATGAGGTTGGAGTGCTTTTTATGGGAGGTATTGAAGAGGCACAGGATAAAGGTATTGTACACAGTGGTCGAGCAGAGGACTGGGGAGAGAACAAGTCTCAGGTGTTCCAGTGTGGGAAGATGGCTGGAGGCTGGTTGTGGGATTGTTGACAGTGGGCATTTCTGATCTTCAGTCATAAGGCAGTGGGTAAAGGGGACAACCAGGGGCTTTCTGATCCTTCTTACCAAACACCTGTACTTGCTGAGTTTCAAATGACTAAAGTAGTTTTTGTAAAACAATCATAAAGCGGTGGTAGTTTAAAAATAGGAGGAATATGGGAAATGATGAAAATCGCAAATTGGATTGTTATTCAATCACTAATTAAATTTGAATTTGTTTGATCCTCTTAAATCAGTAATGTTTATGGATGTGTTTCATATCATGTGAAAAATGGTTTGAATCACCTTCTTTTAATTAAGTCCTAGAATGATGTTCACACACTCATCAAGGTTTCTGGGCTAAGTTATCCCCCTATCCCTGGCAGACTGTTTCAGGAAGTAGCTGAGTAAGGGGTCCTACACATTATAGCCATTTAGAGCATTCTTAGCAGAAAGGGTGGGCGGTCCATGGGGTTACCTGTGGGGACTGGCCTGGCAGGGTTCCTCTTGAGAATGGCGTAATCAGGACTCCTTACTAGAACTGAGCTCACTTAGTTCAAAATGAGAAACTGAGTCATAGAAGGGGTAGACAAGCCCAGTTTTGGTGTAAATGGAGTTATTTTTATTTAGTAGCTTTTGATGTATGTGCTGCTTTGGTAAGCATTGATTAGCTACTCTAATTTTAAAAGCCTCTTTGTGATAAGACATCACAAAAGGATTCCTACAGCCTGTAAGTGGTACTGATTTGCTCCTAGGAGCACGTGTTGTGTGATAAAAAGAACTTTAGACTCATATAATAGTATGAGCACGAAAGGTAAAGTATCTCTGGTTAAACCATTTCTAGGTGCAGTGGATTTCTGGGGAATTCAAAGCCAAATTTTCCTTAACAAGGCAATTAATTCTTTTAACACATATTCACTGAGAACTGGCTAGACCGTAAGCTGTGTGTTGGTGATAGAATTATGGCAAAGACATGCTGTCCCTCACCCTTAAGGAGTTGTCTAGTAGAGTAAGTACCATGATAGGGGAGGTACCGAGTGCCATAAAAACATATAGGAAAGTGCCCTTACCCATATTTCTTGGGACAGAGAGGAAGTAAAAGAAGTAAAGGAATTGACATTAAGTTCATATTTGAAGGCATGAAAAGGCAGCAGGGTGCCCAGGTATGGTGTGTGCAAAGACTCAGAGGTGAGAGAAAGGTTAGCACTGTCAGAGACAGGAAATATACCTACACTGATAGAATGCTTGTCTGGGGATCTGAAATAAAACTTTAGAGTTTGGAGAGGTCTTTCAGGTCATCTAGTCCAAGCCACCCAACGATATCTTAATGGACTACTGGTTAATCTTCACCCCTTGATCATGCCTGTGCAGGAGAGCTTCCCAAAGTAAGTCCTTTGCTCTTTGTAACAGCTCTGAGCAAGTTCTTCCATGTGTGGAAATGAAATCTGCCTCTGCTTCCTCATCACTGGGCTTAGTTCTGCCCTTTCTGGTAACCAGGGCAACCTGAGGCTTCTCCACGGTGAACAGTCACCTGTCAATGACTCCTCTTCTTGGGGGGGTTGCATGTTGTAGGAGACAAGGCAGAGGCAAACGTGGACAAGTCACTCATGTAGCAAACACTTGTCCTGTGTGCATTAAAATCCTACGATATCCCTGAAGTGTAGTTTCTATATAAGCTCTCAGTCAATCATGATGCCGCAGAGGGGGAGGGGAGGCCAAGTACTTGGCTGAAAGCTCTCATGTTATTAAGATTATATTAAGGATTCAATTTTGGGCAAGCCTTCCTGTAAGTTTCCCCTTCCCGTCCACCAAGTCTCACACCATACCACTGTTGTGCTAGCTTGAATTGTCAGCGCACCTGTACGTTTTTAATGATGGTGGCTAAACCTCAGTGCCAGCTGGAGAGAAAGGTCACATTTCACGGTGGTGTAATAGGAGAACAGTGTTTCTTAGGAATAGAGGTAGCAGTGCCCTTGTTGGAAAGTTTGAGAACACAGAGCTATTCAAAAGCCACTTACCTTTGGTAGTGAATCATCTTTTAAGTGCCTGATTAGACCTAAGTTTTTATTGTGACTGCTACGTTGCATAGTCAGGGGATTAAGTTCATAGTCAGAGATGTCCAGAAATGCAGGAAGAATCTGGGTTGTAAGAAAAGAAAGGGCTGCGGGTAATTGGGTCTGGTGTGCAATATGGGGTCCGTAACACACTTTTACACCTCCTTCGTATATGATTGAATGGATGATTTTCCTCAGCCAGTGGCCCTGAATCTTCTTTATTAGCTAAAGTCATATTTGCAGTTCTAATAATAAAAAAGCAACTCTTATTTCTATAGCCAGTCTGTTGCCTACAGCGGTCTGTCGATGGAATGCAGACACGGGGAAGTATTGTCATAGTGCCTTTTAGACGTTAAAAGAATGTCTTGAAGAGAAAAGACATATATGTACATATTGGCAATGTTTTGATTGTAGAAATCAATTTGGTTTCAAAGAAGTTGAAGTGACATCTAAAAGATGAAAAATGTATAGCATCTGAGTTTAGAAAAATTTAGTTTCATTGGCAGATACGCAGTGAAAATATCCAAGATCTAATCTTAAAATAAAACTTGGCTGTAAGAGACATGTGTAATAAATTAACAGATTAAAGTTGTTTACACCTTTGGCATTTTTAATCTCATATTTCTGCTTTAAATAGTTTTCCTGGCAATTATATACTAGATTTTTTTCCACCATATAATTCTGAAAGTTGCATGTTGGATGTATTTTTGATATTTATCTGCACCATTGCTTTCTCAGCCTAAAATGATCACTAGTTAATAATAATAACTAATAAAATATTCTCATTTATGCTTTATTTAATTTTCAAAGGAATAAATTAAATATTTGGTCAAACCATTTCCTGTCTCTTTTGAAAGTACCTTATAAGATATTACTTTGATACTTTGAAATGATAAATATTTAGATTAATCTAACACATTTAAAAAATATTTATGTGGGCCACAGTGAGTTAGGCATGGTGCTCCATCCTACAGAGGATGTCAAACTGAAGGAGAAAGTCTACAGATCCTCAGGGACCATAAAGTATCACAGAAAACTTAGGGCAGGTACTCAAATAGTATGGTAGAAAGGCATGAATGACATTCAAAGAGAGTGCTGTGAATTCGAAGAAGGGAAAGATAATATTATATGCTAAATATGTACAATTCTTTTTTCATTTGGGGGCATCTTCATTAGACACTTTATTAAAGAGATTTTTTTTGACAACCTCCCCAGCCTTTACCTCTGCACTATGGGTTCAATATCCTTGCTTTTAGAGAGTTCTGAATGTTTTCTATTTTTTTTAAAAAATAGTTCTAATATGGATTATTTCACATACCATAATATCTACCCACTAAATGTACACCCATTTGTATATTTCCTTGTATGTGTGTGCACATACATGTGTGTGTGTGGGAGGGAAGATGGGGATATGGGCACAGTGTTTGTATGTGTGTGTGCACACATGTTTATGTGTGTAACGTGTGTGAGAAGTGTGTGTATGTAGAAGCATATTTCTATGCATATGTATATGTACAAGTCTATGTATAAGTGTGTGTGTGTGTGTGTGTGTGTGTGTGTATGTGTGTGGGGGGGCAAGGTGTGTGCATGTACAAGTGTGCTCTTCCTTCAAACTATATTGAGAATCCTAATATTTTTTCCACCTCCATCCATCCCCGTGACCAAAGCCACCATTACCTTTGACATAGATTTTGACATAACTTCTAACTGGACTCTCTGCTTCTCCCTCACTTGCCTTTGTTCTAAAACACCATGGAGATTCCTTCACCTTCTAAAATGATAGTACTCTTTAAAAAAAAATCCCAATGGCTCTGCATCTGATGTAGGAGAGAAACCAAGGTCTGTATAGGTATGGCCCATGAGACCCAACCCAACCTGCCCCTCTGGTTCCATGTCTGCTCACTGACTCTCCCTTGTTCCTGTCACTTTCTCCACTCTAGGCCTCCTGGCTCAAGGCCCTCATCCTCTCTGTTCCTTTTGCCTAGAACATTCCTTTTCTAGATACCTTTTGGCTTGCTCCCTCACATCCTACAGATGTTTTGCTCAACCATCACCTACTGGGGCCTTTTTTGACTGCATCACTTAAAACCCAGCCTCCCCAATCCCTGCCCTTTCCCTGCTTGATGCCTTCCCATGGCATTTAGCTCCCTCTCATATCCCATATGATTTGCCTTATTTATTTTATTTATTGACTTGTTCCTGACTAGGACATGCACCCCACCAAGGCAGGGATTTGCCTCTGTTTTGTTCACTCTGGAGCCCTAGAAATGCTCAGTATTTTTACTTAGAAACGGGATGAATTCCATGTGAGCTTTGCTGAGACAAAGCCCACCGGCCCCGGGAAGATCCGATTACCTTGCAGGTGCCTTCTTCAAGGACGAGCTACTCAAAGCCTGCCTCTTCCCTTGAACTTCTTTCCTTCACGCTCCCCGAAGACCATTCAAAGGAATCCAGATAAAACAGCATGCCTGATTTCCTGAGTTGAGGGAAAGAAGATGTGAAGCCTGAGAAGAGGGGACAAAAGAGTTAAAGTGGGAGAAGAGGCAGAGGAAGGAAGAGAGCAGGTCTGAAGGAGGAGGTTCGCTTCCCTGGGGACGGGCTAACCTATGTGAATGGGCTCCTACTCAAAGGCCCCAGCCAAGCCCTCCGTTCCACTGAGGACACCCCCACGTCTCTGGGCACCTGAGGGTTGCCTGGCTTTCACGAGCCTTTTCTTGCAGTTGTAAAATGAAACTTCTTCATGAGTAGTGGGGGAAGGGAAGGAGGCATAATTCATTTTTATAAAACACTCAGATTCTTGCGTGAAAGGTGCTAAGCATGCAAACTGTTAGGTTTTATTTTTAAATTGTGCAAGCTATATATTTTCCCCATTAAATGTTCACTTGCCAGTTATCCTCTTTCTGCCTGAAAAATAATAAAACCGAATCATATATTATCCAATTACTAAGATACATTTGAAATGGTTTTTTTTAAAGAATAAAATTCTTTGTTTATAGAAGCAAATGCTTCTAATCACTTAAAGGATAATATTAGGCACGATGGCTTCCATATCTTCAATGCCGACATCAGTACCATTCAGCTGTGCACCACTATCTCTGAATCAAATGAAAGGGTAGAATTTTAGGGCACGAGATTTGCCTCTCTCTCAGTCTGTCCTGCTAAATTGCTTGACATTTTCCAACATCAAAATGTTTCTCTTTCTACCTTCTTTACATTATTTTAATTAAAAAAATAAACTTCCATTGGTGGGAAAATTTGTCTTCCTTTCTAACACTTTTTTGTTGTTGTTATTGTACTGGGGATTGAACCCAGGGGCTCTCTACCTCTGAGCTATACCCCCAGCCATATATATATTTGGATCTCACCAAGTTGCTGGGGGCCTTGCTAAATTGCTGGGGCTGGCCTTGAATGTGTGATCCTCCTGTCTCAGCCTCCCAAGTACTGGGATTACAGGAGTGGGCCACCAGGCCCCTGGCTCCTTTCCAACACTTACATTGCCTCCTTCTTTTTGAGAAGCTTCCCCTCTCCCCATCCAATCCATCCTGTTGCTTTTCAACATTTTTTTCTTGCTGAGTCACCATTTGGCTTCTAAGTATGGTATGTTTGATTACCCCTTAATATCAGAATGAAATCATGGTGTTTATGAGCTTGGGATCTTGTCTTTTGCCACTTACTATGTGGAGGGTCTTAATCTCTCTGAAACTCAGTCACGTCTGCTTTTCAGCAGAGATAATATGGCACAGGGACATTTAAGGATTAAATAAGAGATGTTTTCCATGTGCCTCTGCCAAAGACCACTGGGTAAACAAACACCTGTAGTTTAACAAGCTGGGTTTTTACTTGTGTCACGGGACATCATACACTATGGGCGACTGTGGGATGTCTCAATAAGAGGGTGCTAGAAAGAACCTCTTATAGGATTTGGGCTTTAGGTGGGTGGTTTGGGGAAGGATCCCCTACTTATTAGATGATTTCAGAAAGCAGGGACAATTCTGTGATTGTCCATCTCAATCGATCTTACAGTAGGGTGTGGAGTCTGGCATGAGATCAAGCTGGAGTTGGTAAATACTCAGCAGCCATTCATTTGGAGAGAGAAAGTGAGTGGGTAGTATTTTTAGGGTGGCACGTGAATTGCTTTTGTCTGTGCATGGACAAAGGTACGGAGTGGTTTTGCTTTACCTCATTTTATCATGGTCTCAGAGCAACCTGGACTGAGACTGGTGTTCTGTGAGAAGGTGTTTGTCTAATAGAGACCGGTGAGGCCCAGGTGTGATGCCAAGCCAGCTTCTGAATTGGTCCTTGCCCTCCCTCCCTCCCTGCTGGGGATTGAACCCAAGGCTTCATGCATGCCAGGCAAACCCTCTACTACTGAGCTAAAACCCCAGCCTCCCTTTCTTTGCTTTCTAATCATAAACCCTCGGGATAGCACCTAGCCCCTGAGGACTCAATCAATACACTGTGGCTTTTTTTCTTTCCATCGTGAAAATCTAAGTTATGTACCCAACCCTCTCAATTCCAGAATAAATAATTCCAATTTCTTCAGCTGAGCCTCTGGGTACCAGACAGTAATAAAGACAACTAATATTTCTTTAAACTTGGTGCCAGCATCATGCTAAACACTCTAAGCAGATAATCATGTGTAATCTTTACTGTGATCTGATAAGAGAAGTATTATTATTTTTCACATTCCACAGATGAGAAGACTGATTTTCAGAGAGGGTGAGGGACTTCCCCAAGGTCACATACAGGAGAATAAATGCAGGAAGGACAGATCCACTTCTGGAAGTGGATTTCTTTTGAGTCTACAATGCTGCTTTCTTTTTTCCTGAGTCATTGTGGATACTCTAATCCAGGGCTTTTTTAGCATCAATTACATTTCATATACCCCATATGAATTATAACTAACATTGTATTCTTTGCATTTATTTTACAACAATCCCTTTATAGTATCTGTTAGCTGATAGCAGCAAAGCATGCAGTTTTAATTCAATACAGCCGGACGGTGCCTTCAGCATTAATTGAAAGACAAATCTGGTCTAGTTTTAAATTGGAAAATTTTTAATCTTCTCTTTGGACTAGAGGAGAATGGCGATCCTAGATTGTGAATTCAAACCACATTATGGTCCCTGTGCTACTTTTTTTTTTTTAAAAAAATGAGTTTGCAATGTTCAAGCATAATAGTTTTTGGAGATTTAACAGAATGGTAACACAAAACAATATGTACCAGCCTGAAATTGGCATTTGCAAGGCCTTATTATAATGTTGCTGTATCAACATTCAGTTGATGAGAATTCAAGTTTCTGGCATCCACAGTTACATGCGTTCTCTCTGCTTTGTGGAAACAGAGATCCCTGCTGTAGTGCAGAGTTGGAAGAAGAGAATTAAAGTATTTTGAGCAGCTTCTCGACGCCAGGAATTGTCCTAACTGCATCTATGTCATTTTCATTTACCCTTCATCACGACAAGGAAAGAACGAGTTGTGTGTTGCTCAGCCCACCACCCTCGCCCCCTGGGTTACTGCCTGACGGACTTTAACTGCTCTCCCTTGCTTTCGCTTTCCCCTTCTGATGGTAAGTCAGAAGCTAAAATTGTCTTTTAAAATTGCAAATCAAAACTCACCACTTCCCTGCTCCAAACCTCCCATTGGCTTTCAGTTGCGCTGGTAGTCAGGTCCAGATTCTTTACTGTGACCTACGAGCCCGCCTGCCTTGACGCCCATCTGCTCCTCTGACCTCCTCTCAGCCGCTCTCCAGCTTGCTCGCACTTGCCTTCTTGCCTTTGTTTATACCTTGAGTTTGTTCTTACCTCAGGACCTTTGCACTTGCTGCTCTGTCTTCCCTTCATCTCCCAACTCTTTCTTTGTCTGATTCCTTGCTGCCATTTAGTCTTTAGCTCAAATGCAATTTTCTCAGGGGAACCTGCTCTGACCCTATAATTTACAGTAGATTGCTGTTCCCAACCAGTCACTCTCCAGTACACCGCCATGTTTTTCTTCATAGAAGCCCTCACCATCTAAAATAATGTTCCTCATTCACTTCTTCACCTGATATTCACTGTGTCTCCATTTTTGGGGTCATTTCAATGATAGCAAGGTCTTGTCTGTCTTATTTACTGCTGTATCCCTGAAGCCTAGTTCAGTATTGAATGAAGGAATATGCATTTTTGCCATCGAAGAAACTAAACGACCATGATCATAATCATGGTATCAACAACTACATTCACCATTTATTGAGTGCCTTCAATGTGCTAGGTGCTAAGCATGAAACTTTAAAGACGGCAACATGGTTAATTTCATCCAGTGAAGGATGGGTCCTGCAAGGCCCAGTTCTACTGTGTTTTCACTGTAGAACATGAAGAGCAGGGCCAAGCCAGGAGATCATTAATGCAGGAAACTTACCTTCGCAATGTACAAGAAGGCAGGGGTCCATTTTCGATAGGATTGAAAGGCTGCAGCATGTAGAAATGCTAAATGTCAGAAAGCATGTTCTGAATAGGAGCCAAATGTGCTCCAAGCCAGGTTGGCAGAGACTGAGCGGAGAGGAGCAGAGCCCAGTGTGTGAAGCCGAGTGAGTCCTGTGCATATGTTCCATGAGAGGGTGCAGGATCATGGTGGGGCAACACCCTGCCGTGTGGGCAACTGAAGGTGATGGAAATCCATCCAGGGCTTTGTCAGGGGCCAGCCACCATCTCTGCTTATGTAACAATCAACTGGAGTGCAATAATTGTACATATTTGCGGGGTACAGTGTTACACTTCAATCCATGTCTATGCAGTGCAATGATCAGATCAGGGTATTCAGCACAGCCATCACCTCAAACATTTATCATTTCTTTGTGAGAGAACAAAACTCTGTCTTCTAGTTATTTCAAAATATACAATATTGTTGAGTATAGTCATCCCACTATGTAATAAAACACCAAAGCTTATTCCTCCTATCTCACTGTGATTTTGTACCCAATGACCAATCATTACCTATCTCTGCATCTCTCCCATCCTCCCCAGCCCTCGATAACCATTATTCTTCCCTCCACTTCTGTAAGATCAGCTTTTATAAGATTCCAAAAATGGGTAATGTCATGCAGTATTTGTCTTTCTGTGCCTGGCTTATTTAACTTAACATAATGTGCTCCACGTTCATCTGTGTTGTTGCAAATAAAAGACTAAATAGTATTCCATTGTGTGTATCTGTACCATAGCTTCTTTATCCATTCACCCATTGATAGACACGTGGGTTGATTTCATTTCTTGGTGATTGTAAATAACGCTGCAATAAACATGGGTGTGCAGATTTTTTTTTTGATGTACAGATTTCATTTCCTTTGGATATATACCCAGGAGCAGGATTGTTGGGTCAAGTGGTTGCAAAGTAATGTGCTCAGGCTTGCCTAGGAGGACTATTTCAAAAGTTCTTTCTAAACAATTCCCAGAAATTCCAGCTTCCTTTCCTCAGCAAAGTGGGACTATTTCAAGGTTCCTAGGGGAAAAAATATTGTCGAACTGTTGGGCACTAATGCAGCCCAGCATACTCAGCATGTGGCCAAATCCTTCTCTTTCTCACCCCCAGGACCTAATCCCACTCCATCCTTGGGCCTCAGACTGGCCTGGGTCTGCACCTGTCCGGGGAATTCTGCGCTTCTCTGTGGTTGGCTTCAGGGCCTCTCACTCTATGAATGCTCTGAAGCTGCAGATCTTCTTGAAGGTTGCTAGGGGCTGTGACTCCTGGGTTGCAAAAAAGCACATCAGAAAGCATGCCATGCTGGGGGAGTGGAAATGGGAGGAAGGGGAAAGACAGGTGGAAACTGACTGTTTCCACAAAAAAATGTTTAGCATCTCAGTGTGCCCTTTTAAACTGTCAGTATGCTACCTCACTTTTTAAAACCAAAAGGGGATAAATGCATCATATAAGTCAGGAATCATGCATTGGCCTAACATAGAGGTGATACCAGGAACACGAAGGAGTCCAGGGCCCTGGTGGAACAGCAGGAATCTTGCATTCTCTTCTGGGCTTGTCCAGGAATGCAATGATTCTTGCAGCCATCAGCTTGGGAGACCACATGGTGACTTGTTTTGTCATTAAAATAGTTGAAATAACCACATCGTACTACAACTAGTCCAACTATTTCAGTCACTTTGACATGATCTATAACTTAGAAAAGTGAGAACTTCTCTCCAGAATGGCTATCACTTCTGGGGTGGCATGGACCACCCCTGCCATCATTGCAATTATTGTCATATTCCTACAGGGTCAGTACTTTTAATTTGCAACTAAAGAGGAGGACATTGGGATTTAGCCAAAGTTGCATGATTAGTTAAGGACAGACTTGGGCTTAAATGCAGGTTTGTTCAATTGCAAAGCTCCTATTCTAGCCCTCAGACTTTAACACTTTCCTCTTTAATTCATTCTCCATTATCTACCTGTTTTTTCCTTCAGTGTCTTTGCATAATTTAAAATTTTCATTATTGATTGATTATATCTTTCTATGGTTCATCTTATCTGTACCGGTGTTTCTCAATATTGACACTATGTTGACATTTTGGACCAGACAATTCTTCACTGTGTGTGGGGGTGTCATTTCTGCTGTAGAATGTTTAATAGCATCCCCAGACTCTACTTATTGGTGTTCTAGTCATTCAAAAAAAAATTGTCTCCAGACCTTGCTGAAAGTTCCCTGGGGGAAAAGTCTTCACAGGTCGGTAACTACTGGTCAGTATGACTGAACTGTAAGGTTTCTGAAGGTCAAAATCTCTATGTGTATCTGCAGGGACTTTTGGATGTCCCTGTCATTGAGGTCATTCGGTGAGCACCAGTAAACACTTATCTGGGGTCAAGCACATTAGGGTCACTGAGCAAACACCAAAACATTCGTTCTCACTCGAAGTTTCCCAGATGCATTGCTAAGTAGCTGTGAGTCTTGGAGCAGATTACTTGTTAAGTCTCTGTTTCCTCATCTGTAAGCCAGGGATAGTAGCAGAATCTAATCATGGTCTTGAGAGAGGTAAATGAGGTGATGTATGAAAAGTACTTAACCTAGTATCTGGATTCTGGTAGGGATTTAAACATTTTAATTAATTAATATTCAGTTTCTAGTTCAGTGCCTGGCACATGGTAAGTGCTTAAAATATTTAACAGATGAATGAATGGAGTGTTTAGTTGTCCTCTAGGCATAGCTGCCTGTAAGATTTTTTTTTATAGTGCTAGGGATTGAACCCAGGGCCTTGCGCATGCTAGGTAAGTGCTCTGACACTGAATTATACCCCCAGCCCTACTTGTAAGATTTATAAAATACAAAGAACCAAGGAAATAGAGTCATCTCTCAGTATCGATGGGGCATTAATTCCAGGACCCTCCAGGGATATCACGATGTGATGATGTGCACGTCTCTTGCATAAAATGGGATGGTATTTGCATATAACCTATGCACATCCTCCTATATACTTTAAATTATCTCTGGATTACTTCCCATATGTAGTACTATGTAAACAGTTGTGATGCTATATTGTTCAGAGAATGATGACAAGAAAGACTCAGTGTGTGTTAAGTCCAGACAAAATAAAAAAAATATTTTCAATCTATGGTTGGTTGAATCTGTGGATGTGGAATCCCCAAATACAGAGGGCTGACTGTATAGTGCTTTCTTGCCAACAGGGTTGTTCACGAATTCAGGAAAACCCAATATTGCAATGATACTCTTGCTTTAAATCATGTATGCCTGCGTTGGCTTTTATGATCCAGTAGTGTTTTAAGTATGGTAGCAAATGCTTCATTTGTTGGTGCTTATGGGAAGAGTGTGCGCATGCGCGCGCGCGCGCACACACACACACACACACACACACACACACACACACAATGAGATACCTCCATTCCCAAGCCTGCGTGGACTGCTCACTGGAAGCTCCATCACAGAAGTGCTCTCTGCAATGTTGGTTTCTTAGAGTGAGATATTATTGAAGTGGAAGCAAAATGGCTAGAAAACTAAAAATTTCCTGCAACCTCTGGTTGCTTTATTTTCTCCACAGATGCCCATTTAAACAAGGTTTAACAGAGGTGAGCAGAGGACGACTGAGCTGACTCCAACAGTACTGACTGTGTGTACATAGCTGAAATTCCCTGGCAGGGACATCAGACCTATTAAAAATATGACTTGAGTCTTATGAATCAGAGATGGACTTTCATATTCTCAAATAAAAAGAAGTAGATTAATTAGGGTACCTAGAATAGCATGAGGATTTGATGAAATGGGGAATCAGGATACCTGGGTGGACCAGAGAGTAATAGAGTTGAAGCTTTAGAATCATATGAACCTTGTTTAAATAAACTCTGTGACCCTGCCCAATTTATTTAATCTCTTGCTCTCTCTGTATGTATGTGTAATGGTAATGATGATAACGCTGAATTCACAGGGCTGTTGAGAGGTTAGAGAATTGTAGGTAAACTGCTCAGTGTGGTACCTGATGTATAGTTAGCACTCAAATAATATCTACCTTTTTTTTGATATCCCATAAGTATCAGGCAAATATCTTGACTATTCTGGACCTGTTTGTGCTGTTGACACATGAAAGTTGGATTCGATTCATGTTTTTTTTTTTTTTTTTGCGGTACCGGGGATTGAACCTAGGGGCGTTCTACCTCCGAGCTACACCCCCAGCCCTATTTTTTATACTTTATTTTGAAACCGGGTCTCACGAAGTTGCAGAGGGCCTCACTAAGTAGCTGAGGGCCTCACTAAGTAGCTGAGGCTGGCCACGAACCTGGATCCTCCGGTCTCCAACTCCCAAGTACTGGTATTACAAGCGTGCGCCACCACGCCCGACTTAATTCATGTTTAAATTTTTTCCAAGGACCCTTAGTGTTTCACTAGGTGATGTTAAGAGGAATTAAGAGAGAGCTTACTAGTGTGTGCTTGTGTATGTGCATGTGTGCACATGTGTGTGTGCAGTGGGATATGGGCTTTCCAACCTAACCTCTTAATTTGGCCAAAAAACTTGTAGATCAGGGTTTTTTCCATGTATTTGAATAAATTATCTTGTGGCTAATAAACCCATATAAAATTACAAGATTCTATGATTTTTAGTATCTCCCATAGCTTTCAAATTCTAATAAATACATACATATGTACATATACATGTATAGCTAATATTTGCTGAATGCTTTGGCCTGCCACACCGTGCTAAGATCCCCCTATCGGAGTATCTCATTTAATCTGCACATCCAATGAAGCATGCATTGTCATCATTTCCATTTTACAACTGGACTGAGGCCTAGTGAGTTTAAGTCACACGCCCCATGTCACACAGATGACGAATAATTTCAGCCCAGATCTGGCAGACTTGAGTCTGTCTGTCTTTCTCTTTTAACTAATCATCCAATAATCTGCAGTCAGGTTGTTTCTCTCATCTTAAAATTCTTTTTTTTTTTTGCGGTACTGGGGATTGAACGCAGGGGCATTCTACCTCTGCGCTACACCCCCGGCCCTATTTTTTTTATGCTTTATTTTGAAACCGGGTCTCACGAAGTTGCGGAGGGCCTCACTAAGTAGAGAGAGAGAGAGAGAGAGAGAGAGAGAGAGCTGAGGTTGGCCGCAAACCCGGATCCTCCGGTCTCCGCCTCCCAAAGTACTAGGATTACAAGCGTGCGCCACCACGCCTGGCTTCTCATGTTAAAATTCTGAGTGGATTCAGAGATTTAAAAATAAATCAATAAAATTTATTCGAGTCCACATCCTCAGTCAGGTGGACACTACTATGCCTGGCTCCAAACTCTTTTTTAAAGCAATAGGACTTTTAAAAAATAATAAATTCCTACATAAGACCCAATGTATAAAATTAATGACCGTGGAGCTGCAGGGTAACAGAGATAAAGCCATCTAGTGGTCTAGGACCCTGCCCTCAAGGCCTGGCTATCACTGAGCTATGGGAGCCATCTTTGCAGAACATCAGGGCAAGCTGAAACAAGGTTTGTAAACCGCAGTCCCACAGACAAACTTGGCCCCACCAGATTCACATTTGACTGTCATTGGACTCGCCAGTGTCCCTGTATCATCCCTTGCTCTGGGCCTCTTCACACATGTCTGGTGACCAGGGATATGCAGGCAATGGCCATAAGCTATCCCTATCCATGATGGGCTTGCTATTTGTTTGACCTAATGAAAAATAAGCACCTCAGAAATTACACCTGTATTTCTACGGATACTATTCTTCAAAATCCTGAACTGAGTCATTTTTTTGTTGCTATTTTTCAAGATGTTTAAGGAATTGCCTTTGAAACATTTTTTTCTTCTTCTAAGAAACGCTGCCTTTTTGTTTTATATTCACACCTCAAATTAACGTTTTCTTAGCGTTGGCTATTTGCCACACCAGATCCATGCCAACATCAGTGTTCTTTTAAAGAAACAGAATTGCATAGCTATTTGTGCTTCTTTATCTTAATGAATATGTCACCAAGACTAATGTCTCTCTCTTTCATTAACATTTGTACTGGTACACTGCATGTATAAATTACATGCCAGACTCACTCCTGAGTGTAGACTTGTATGGAGAATAGGGACTACTGGTACCTAGTTGTATGGAGAATAGGGACTACTGTCACCTACTCCTCATGGGAGTGAGGAGTTACAATATGCATAGCTGCCTATGCAGTGAGTAGTTACAATATCTTCATTTTACAGATTTTTCTAATACACACAAAGGCAGTGTGCTCTGCCCCATACCCCCTGCTGTGCAGTATGGCATCCCCTGCAGAGACCTGAAAGCAATGGGTCCACTTGATCATGGACTGGGATCTCTAAAACCATAAGCCAAAATAAACCCTTTCTCTTTCTAAGTTTCTTACATCAGGCATTTTGTTATACTAACACAAAGTTGCCTAACACAGTTGGGTAACATGCTGGTAATTGGGGGGCATTGAAAACTGACCACAGGAAAGTTTGTTCCTGAGCCTCATCTTTAGCCACTCTGTGGCCCTTGTAAAGGTCAAGGACTGTCCAAATGACATTCACAGCTTTTGGTCCTTAGATTCATCCAAAATCACCATTCATAGTTGATTCATAAGTAACGGGACAGTTGATTAACAATATCAAGTTGATTCTCATATGTGTTTCCCGGAAGTGAAATTATGGGATTTCCCAAAACAATCTCAAAGAACAAATACCAATGAGATAATTGAATGAGACTAAAATGCCAAAAAATAAAAAATAATAAAAATTTAAAAATTCCTATCAGAGAGCCCTCCCTGATCACACTTACTGAAAATTTCGACCCCTCCTAACTTGTAAGAGTTTGTGTCTCTCCTCCCTAATTTATGTTGTTTTCTTAGTACTTAACACTTGCTAAAATACTACCCATTTTAGTTTCCACATCCTTATTGACTGTGACCCACAGTAGGTAGAGATGGTGTGATCTCTACTGTATCTTCATCACCTGAAAGAGTGCCTGGCTCACGGTCACTTCTCAATAAATATTTGTTGAAAGAGCAAGTGGCTCATGACAACTCCATATAGGACTCAGGTCCAGTGTATTTCATTTTAGCCTAGCCCCTCTCCCCTGCAGATGCGTGATCAGAGAATGGCGAGACATAGTGACATAGAACAGTTGAAGGGACCCAAGCCAGCGTCTCAGGAGCCAGGCTCAAGTTTTCCTTCTGCCTCAGAGGTCACTGTGTGACCTGGGTAGGCCACTTCATTCCCTGGCCCCGGGTTTCCACAACTGTGAGGTGAAGATGATTCATAGCTGATTGTTATGGGAAAGAAGTTATTAAAAACCCTGGCCCAAAGTATGTGCCTAATTAATGTAAGCTGGATCTGAAGCAAAACTCTTCTAAGGGTATTAAAAGCTTCTCTCTTTTAGAAAACACTGATTTTAGTGAGGGATAAAAGCTAAAGGCAGTGTGACATTTTTATTCTCCTGAGGGGGCCCTAAAACATTTTAGCAATTTCCCTTCTGGCAAATGGCAGAATAAAAACCGGCTGCTTGGCACACCCTCCTGCCCCTTGTACTCAAGCCCACATCAGTGTGCAGAGCTCCGGGGAACCCGGGGCAGTTTCATAGACACCTGGGGACCGCACGTGCCTTGTGCTGGATCACAGGACCTGCGGGTGCCAGTAGTTCATGGCGCTGATGTCAGGGGCAGGTGCATGGAGCCAGCCCTGAGTGTGCTGTGGGAAGCCATTGCTTTGCAAGTGCAGGTCAGTGCTGCATCTAACAGCTGATTTTTGTGCCTCTTGGGCATGCAATGCCAGGATTAAATGGACACCTAAGTGGAATCAATCTCAGTGATGCTCAAGATATGAAATACAATGGTTCATCACCCATGTGCGCTGCCCATGATTTGTTATGAGTTAGGGAAGGTAATTAAGGATGACCTTCTTGGTGGGAGACAATGAACCGGAGCCTCATAACAATGGTGGGGACGGTGACCAGGGGTGAAGTGAAGCTGAGGAGGTGGTTTTGCTTGTGTATGGTGCCATCTTCACCAGTCTTTCTAGTTGTGACCAGATGAATGACGGGAACCCGTCAACCCCTATAGGGC
Source organism: Glis glis (assembly GCA_004027185.1). NCBI lineage: Eukaryota > Metazoa > Chordata > Mammalia > Rodentia > Gliridae > Glis > Glis glis. Next base: position 2,584 of record PVJS01014600.1, on the reverse strand, counting down.
TAGAGAGGTAGAATCCATTGCATTTGGTCCTAGGGGATTAGATGGCTTTAAACTATTGTCCTTTAGGACTGTTTGTTAACATCTCTTTGAGGAAAGACTTTCAAAGAATAATGGGGACAATGACAGGACAGACACGGTTAAGAGCCAAATGAAGATGTGTCCTTTAAAGTGAGCGCCATTTAGACACAAAGTTAGCAGCACATCTTTAAGATACCTTATATAAAAGTGATACAAGCCGGGCATGGTGGCGCAAGCTTGTAATCCCAGTACTTTGGGAGGCGGAGACCGGAGGATCCGGGTTCGCGGCCAGCCTCAGCTTTCATTCTCTCTCTCTCTCTCTCTGTCTCTCTGTCTCTCTGTCTCTCTCTCTCTCTCTCTCACTCCTTAGTGAGACCCTCCACAACTTTATGAGACTTGGTTTCAAAATAAAGCATAAAAAAACAGGGCCGGGGTGTGTAGCACGGAGGTAGAATGCCCCTGGGTTCAATCCCCGGTACCGCAAAAATAAATAAATAAATAAATAAATAAATAAAAGTGATACAAAGTAGAGCCAGAGATTGAATTTGCAAATAAACCAAGATGGGTTTTCCAAGATGGTTTTTCCTTATAGCTATTCTCTTGCAAATGTTATGAGAAAAATAGCTGAACAGGAAAGCAGAGCCTTGTGTGTTGTTTTAAAACAATGTAGAGTTCCAGTTCTTCACAGAAAGCTAGAGGCTGACAATCTCTTTTTGTGGGGGTGGCCCTGGAGAAGATGGGAGAAGAGGGTCAGAAAGGTGGGTCAGAAAGTTTGGGACCCCCTACTCTTGTCACCTTGTGACCTTAGTCAAGTTTCCTGATTGGTTTGAGTTTTAGTTTTGTCTTCTTTATCATTCATATCTATCGAAAAACCTTTTGTGAAGTCCAAATGAAGTACTGCCTATGAAAGAGGTTGCAAAGTCAGATAAAAGCATGGGGGAGAATAATAGTTTTTATATGGTTTGGACCCCATTCACATCTTGGCTTTTCCTACAACTCATTTATCCAAGTAGAACCCTAGATAGATAAGACAGGACAGGGACCTGAGCCACTGAAGTAATGACGGAGGCCACTGGAGCCCGACCAGGGTTGATCTGATAGAATCTAAGAAGAAAAGGATTGGAATGAAGAGTGGTGTGGTATCACACACATAGCTCCACAGTGACCGTTCCTTCTTCAAACATTCATTGATATCATTTAGAGCATTTTTGCATTTGTGGATAATGAGTTTGCTATCTTTCAGATGTGGTTTGTTCCCCAAAGCTGCTAGAAACTTGGTCCCCAGTGCGGTGCTGCTGAGGTGGTGGGACCTTGAAGAGGTGGGTAATTAGGTCATGGAGGTATCATCCTCAGAAGGGATGAATGCTGGTCTTCCAGAGTGAGTTCTCCTGTGAGAGTGAATTGTTATAGAAAGAGCAAGCCTGAATCTCTCTGGCTTCCTCTCTTGATCCCTCCCTCTGCACGCACTCCTGCCATGACGCTACCCACCATGTTGTGATGCAGCCAGAGAACCCATCACCAGAGCCGTGTGGATGCTCGTGCCATGCTTGCAAACCTCCAGGACTGTGAGCTAAATACATCTCTTTTTAAATTCTTTACCTAGTTTCAGGTATTTTGTTATAGGAACAGAAAGTTGACTAGTACAGAGTTATAATCTTTTTACATTGGAAGACTAAACCTTGCATGCATGGAAACACCTCTTTAGAGTGGTAATCTATAAAAGGGAACAGGGAAGGAAGTCATATTGACTTCCTGAATGAATACTATGGAATGATAAATATTGTATGAGTTTGTTCAGCTCCCATTAATAGTTTGTCATCTACCTTCAAAGGCCAGGCAGTGATGAAGCAGAGGGGAGCATGTCCTCTGAGAGAATTCTGGCTCCTATCATGCTTCTTGGCACAGGACTGTGACATAAGGACAAAGGGACCAGCCAAAATGCAGAGAGGTTTTATCCTCCTTAAACCTGACACCTCTGCCCAGAGATTCCTGAACCATGCCTAAATGCCTTGTGTATGTTGACCAAACCTTATTAAGAATCTCAACAAAACAAAATATTTGATTATTTTATAACATGAAAACATAAGTACTTTTAAAATAGGTATGAATTACGATATTGTTTAGGTATCCATAAATATGAGATAAAACTCAAAAAAGGGATGATAACTTTTGAATAGCAGCTTTCTCACATGGGAGGACAAAATAGGGAGAAAATACTTAGATGTAAATTAGTGTCAACATTCTTGTCTGAGGCTAAGTGTTGGGATCAAGACAATTCATTGAATTATTAGAATAAACCATCAAGAAAACAAAATAAATTAAGATGAAATAGAGCCATGCATAAATCAAGGACGATGACATATTATGCATTGAGGATTAGGATTAATCCAGTTCTGTGTACCCAGTTACTTTAAAAATAAGTGAAGAAGCAAAGAAATCAATAAACAAAAGAATAACCAGTGGAATGAATAAGTAAATAGATGAATAGATTAATGAATGGATAGTGTACCTCTTTTAGCAGAGCAGTGTTTTTTTTTTTTTTTTGCAGTACCGGGGATTGAACCCA
>PVJS01014599.1:0-40127 GCA_004027185.1 Glis glis | reverse complement strand
CCGGCCCTATTTTTTATGCTTTATTTTGAAACCGGGTCTCACGAGGTTGCGGAGGGCCTCACTAAAGAGAGAGAGAAGAGAGAGACAGGGAGAGAGAGAGAGAGACAGAGAAAGAGCTGAGGCTGGCCGCGAACCCGGATCCTCCGGTCTCCGCCTCCCAAAGTACTGGGATTACAAGCGTGCGCCACCACGCCCGGCCCCATTTTATGTCTTAATCAGCATTCTCATAGCTATAATCCAAAGACCTGACCATACATATTAGAGGAAGGAAGATTTATTTGTTCACACTTTTTAGAGATTTTGGGGTTCATTTCATGTGAGGCCAGGAACCGCAGATCTCAGGGCATAGAGGCAGGAAGCAGAGAGGGGGAGAGCACACAATGTTGCTCCTCAAATCATGGAGGCCGGAAGCGAGAGAGAGAGAGAGAGAGAGAGGGAGGGAGTGATCAGGTGGAGGAGGAAGCATATGTAATCCCAAAGGCCACACCCCCAGGGACCCACCTTCTCCAGCCACACTCTATCAACCCAAGCCACCACACAGATACATCTATGACAATGGATTTATCCACTACTGAGATTACAACCAATCCCCACTTCCAACATTGCTACCTCATTTCTGTGAGGGCCAGGGGGCATTCTATTTCCAAACCATTACACTACAGATGGGACTTCACATAACCAGGCAGACAAGATGAATCATCTTATTTGGTAGTATTCAACATTATTCTCCAAATACCCCACTGCTTCCTCAAGGGGCCCATGTATAAAGAAAACATGTAGGTATAGATATGGGCTAGCCATGAATGAGCTCAAAAACCATGGGCATCTGCTCATTGAGGCTACTCTGGCTACCCCTGCCAATGTGTTAACAGTTATTATAGTAAGATTACTTTTGTCCCTTTCTCAAATGTGTGAGGCAGTGATTTGTCTTCATGGGAATAAGTACATAAGAACTTCTCTGCCCTGTCTGAAGTATTTTTGCCAGACCATTCATTTGTGGATTTACAGAATGTCCTGTTTATTGCCATGGTATTCCACACACAATTGCCTCCAAATAACAAACTCATTTTGTAATCATATAAGTGTAACAAAGATCTCATGTTCAAAGGATTCATTGGTCTAACCATGAATACTTCAATCAGAGAAAAAAGATTCTGCGAGAACAATGTTATGGCCTATGGCAATTCACTTATATCATATAGTTATACTGGATTCCAATTTATGATTCCAATTTCTCTTTAGAAACTATAAGTCTGATAAATAAGGCAAAGATATTCCCCTTTCACTGATATATTTAATAACCCATTGTATTAGCTAGCATTCTGTTACTGTAACAAAATACCTGAGAAAATCAATTTATAAAGAGAAAAATGATTATTTTATCCCACAGTTTGGGACATTTCAGTCCAAATGAACAATAGGTGCCATTGCTTTGTGCCTGTGTGGTGGCACATGGGAGCACATGGCGGAGGAAGCTCATTCAACTCAGGCCTACAATGAAAATTATAATCCCAGTACTTGTGAGGCTGAGACAGGAGAATCACAGGTTCAAAATCAACCTCAGCAACTTAGCAAGACTTTCAGCAACTTAGTGAGACCCTGTTTCAAAATTCAAAAAATGAAAAAAAAAATAAAGGGGTGAGGGTATAGCTTGGAGGATATAGCTGAGGATATTGCCCCTGGGTTAAATCCCCAGTACCACAAGGAAAAAAAAAAAAAGGAATGCCCTAGAAGGTGGAAAGACCTCCCCTGTTCTTGGATAGACAGATTAACTATTGTCATATAGTCATACTACCCAAAGCAATCTACAGATTCAATGCAATTCCTATCAAAATACCAATGTTATTTTTCACAGAGCTAGAAAATAATTTCCTAAAATTCATATGGAAGAACAAAAGACCCAGAATAGTCAAAACAATCCTGAGCAATAAGAATCATGCAGGGGACATCACAATGCCTGATTTCATATTATACTACAGAGATATAGTAACAAAAACAACATGGTAATGACACAAAAGCAGACACATAACCCAATAGAATGGATATTACTCTACACAGGCACAAGAAGACTAATCCAGAGGATCCACTGACATTCCTTTCATTATTCCCATATCCACTGATAATCCAATGGGAAACTGAATCAGTGCATTAAAGACAGGTCCACTGAAGACTTGGACCCTTAAGTAATCTATATTTGGATTATTCCACTAGGTAGAGATGCTCGCAGAGTATAATAAATGCTTTTCTTCCCAGATGAAATGCTCTCACATGTTAGGAAAAACATGAAGTGATTGGTAAAGAAGAAATCTATATTTTTTTAGTTTATACCTAGTGACCAGTCACACAGTTCAGCACTGTGGCAGCTATACCTTAATCCTCCTCTTTTCCCTGAATTCTTTACTACCTTATCTGAAGAAAACAGATGGTGGATATTGTTTAAATTTTTTTTCCATGGGGAAGGATGAGTGAACTGAGATTATCCATCAATCATGGGGCATCTTCCTTCGGATGAGAGTAGCATCTTCCCCCTTCTGATTGTGTATGGATGAAGATTAGAAACAGGAGTGGGTAGTACTTGACAATCTTCATGTTCTCCTCCATCTCCAGCCAATTTCCTACACTTTGCTACTTGCTATTCCCATGGGTTTGCCTTTATCAGCCATGCCTCCCTACCACTGGATTGGCCAATGGAGACATTAACAGGTGATATCCAAATATCGGTGGGAAAATAAGTTGAATTACAATTCTGTCAGTGGCTGCATTTCTTTACAAATGGAATTTCTACCCAGTTCCTATTGAGTGGTTATACATTCCACTGTGCCTGCAATTTTTCCCCCTCACTCTTCCAAGGATGGTAAAATGACCACAGGCACAAGCCTCTGATTATTTCAACATCACTTCTCACTTAACACTGGGCACACTCTTTAGGGGTTTGTTCATTATGTTAACTGGAAAACCCCACATGAGTGTGCTTTCTGTTTTTGGCAGACTGTGACTAATACAGCTAGTTTCCTTGGAAAAGGAAGAATGACATGCTTCTTCCTACAAAGGAGGTTCAGGGAAACGTAGGAATTAAAGGTCCTCAGGCTCATGTGCGTACACACAGATATGCCAATTGCAATTCTGGCAGTGGTACTCCATCCCCATTAATGCCCTCACTTTGCATAACAGACTGGGTATAACTGTGTGATCATCTTCTCTTGTGATTTGCCCAGGAAAAATTAGATTTTAGTCTTGATCAACAACTACATTCACCCTGCCACTTGAACAATTAAACAATTCTTTAAAATCTCAGCTTTCATGCTGGCATGTTGCTCCTTGTGCCTGAAGTGGAGAGTTCAATGCTCTGAGCAGGATTTGTGGTAATCTCCCCTGAGCAGCCTAAGTACCAGCAGAAGAAGTTGGTTTGAGTCAGCATCATTACTGTCATGGGGAATGGTCAAGGGAAGCCAATCCTTGATTTCTAAAATCTTCTTTGTATTTGGCACTTTATTCTAATGAACTACAGGAGATAATCCATATAATCATAACACTCCTGCAAATTATTAACAGTATCCTATTCTGGCAGGTGAGTAATTCATCTCAGGAATCCAACTTGAGGTTATCTATCTGGGTACTACCTCCTAGTCTCAAGAACGATATTGGTTAATTCAAATCATTTGTTTGTAACATATATTATATTTTAAACAAATATATTTTAGTTCAAGGAACCAGTCACAGAAACCATAGAAAATTTATGAAATCAATAGGGAACTATGAAGTAGAACCCAAGGTGAGCAACCACAGGAATCTTATACCATTGCTAGGCTGGAGGCCGAGTGGAAAATAATTTTTTTTTTCCAGAGCTCTGGAGTGTCACTCTCAGGAACCTAGAATCACAGGAGGCCAGTTTTGGGGAAGCAATCATTAGTTTGGATGCCCCCTACTCCTGATTTTATTATTTTTTGGGCAAATTCAGCCAGAAGCTACTTGACCCAGGACTCTGGAAAATGCAGCCTTGGGTAGGTCAGTGTTTGATTACAAGCAGAGCAGTGCAAATGGAGGAATGCACTTGAGGTCAAACAACCCAGTGGTGGCAAATGTTAATGGGCTATACTGAATTCTGGCTCACTTAGAAGCAATGTAAGGGCTCATTTCCTAACACTTGTCAGACCACGGGGTAGGTCTCAGTGGAAGTATTTGACTTGTTCTTTCCTTCCCAAGGTAATTTCAATTTTATTTAGTATGGGTTTGCAAAAGAAACATAGGTAAGAATCCCAAACAACTTATGTAAATATAAGACATTACTCTTAACCAGGTGGAAAAACTGTTAAAAATTCTATACAACTCAACCAAAGAGAAATTCCCACCAGTTCCTAAATAAACACTAAGGTTTTCTACAAGTACTTCCTGTTTTGTTTTGCAAGTCCTTGGGAGTTCAAATTCCAAATTAATGCTTTCAGTCATGAAATTAATTCTTTACTGGCTAGATGAAATGAGTCTACAAATAGATGGCTGGCGGTTATTTTTAGGTATCTATAAAACTCAAAACCAAACCTCAATTGAAACAACACAGTCCAAATATGCGATGTTCCTTCAGTCAATAGCTAACAAACCATAGAGATTACTCATGTAACCCTTAGCTGAGAGTCTTAGAGAAGTGCTGTCATTTTGGCCTGGGTTTGTGGGATAAACATCAGAAAGAGGGAATGGGATTTCACCTCTCTTCAGAAGGATAGGATGTCTGTCTTTCATCTGTTTTTGTTGCAATTTCCTATTATCCCTTTTGACTAGTGATCAGGGTCTTTTCCCTAATTAACATGCAAGTAATATGAGATTTGGTGTATATTTTTCTTTAAATTTATAACTGCTAAGTGTGGCACTTATAAAAGTAAAATTTGAATGTTAGTGCTCAGCCTGTGGGCATTCTTCAGATGACTAAGTTAGCTTATTTTATGGAACACATATAATATTTATCTTCTCTCTCCAAAAATATTTCTAGTTTGTAACTAGTGAATATTCATAAATATTCTACAACCCATCTCAGTGCTATGAGGGAATTCTCTATAACCTGGAGAGTTAGATTACACTACGTTCAGTTAAAAGAAAATTACTATTCACTACTTTCTCATAACAATAATTTTTAAATCAGATGTTGGTTATTGTTGCTTATTGTTTTCTGTTTTTTCTCTCATTTTTTTTTGTTTTGGAAGCCAAAACCAGATATAATTTTACCTCCAAGCTACACCCCCAGCCCTATTTTATTTTAATTCTTTCTTATTCTTAGCTTATTTGGTTTTTTTTCTTTTCTTTTTGGCACTGGGGATCTAACCCCAGAGCATTGTACTTGCAAGACAAGTACTTTGCCACTGAACTAAATCCCAACCCCCCTATTTTATTTCTTATTATGAAACAGGGTCTCACTAGTAGCTGAGGGACCTTGCAAAGTTGCTGAGCCTGGCCTTGAACATGGGATCCTCCTGTCTCAGCCTCCCAAGTGCTGGGATTATTGGCATGCCCCACTACGCTCCGCTCTTTTTAACTTTGTAATTCCAATTTTACTTTTAACCCAAAATATCTTTTACTTTTACTTATGTATTAAGAAATACTCTTGCATTTCTTAAATTTTTCTTTTTATATATGGTATAAATACATATTTATGTTTTATAAATATATCTTTTATATGTTTTAATATGCTTATTTACATTTGTCAATTTTTCTTTAAAATGTAAAATGTTACCTCTTTCTGCTTACTTCTCTCTCTTTTCCCAATAAACCTTTGCTCACACCCTTACTATAAATGCAATCATTCCATTTTTAGAGCTACTTCTCCAGCACACTCACAAGGCACAAATGGAAATTTCTTATCAGTGTTTGGGTTGAGAGTGCCTCTCTGAGCCTGGTACAGAAAAGGATTTAACAACTATTTGATTCAATAGATGAATAACTATAAGAATAAAGATAGTATGGTGGATTTGAACTTCAGTGAGTTTATGTTTTCATATATGGTAACTCATTGGATGTGTGTGTGTGTGTGTGTCTGTGTGTGTGTGTGTATGAGAGAGAGATCTCCTTTTTTCAATTAAACATGAGGGGTAATTTTCTCCTTATGAGAAAATAGAAAAGTCCCCTTTCTATTTTTACATAAATCCCTCTATAATATACTATGAGATTCAAATAACTAGGAAACAATTCTATTTTGTCACTGTTATTTCATTAATGACTAATAGAGCTTAAAACATGGTAGATACTCTGTATTTGTCACAATATATTGATTCACAAATATTCTTAAAATGTTACAGCTTATGCCCCTTCTAGCAAAAAAGTAATAGAATAGAACAATAGATAATAGTGGACAGAATATAATGAAAATATTTTACTTAATGTTCTTAATAATAATAACAAGGAAGATAATAGTTTTTTATTACTTCCTAGGAGCCAGAAACAGTAAAAATAACTTTATATGGATTGTAATTTAATCCCCAAACAAACCTATGAAGTAGAATCTCCTATTTTATAGATAAGTAATTGGAAACACATGAGACTAAATTACTTCAAATTATACACCTCATAACTGGCCTTGTCAGAATTTAAATCCACACCACTTGACTCCACATATATAATCTTCCTCATTATGCTTTATTAAATCTCGAAGTGTAAAATGAACTTAGTCTTTTTAGTAAATGCTAATATACGACAGGCAAAATACTGGCCCTTGTATTTGTATTAGCAAAGTGAGTCAAGTTGAAGATGTGCTCTTGTGTCATTCGATATAAGTCTATGATACTCTGAAATAAATTGTATTCTTCCATAGTTCATACCACAAAAGCTAAGTGTGAGCTTCCTATAGGCCTGGATTGGACACACATAACAGATTCAGCTAAAAGTGGGGCACAGAATGGATCCTCCCTTCAAAAACTGCCATCACTTTTCAAGATATGCTTGTGTGTCTTCTTCACTTGAAGGAAAACTCCATTAGGTTGTTTTGCAATTTTAGCACTCATAAAAAAACAATCAGAGTTCCATTTCAGCACACAGCAATGCCATATAATTTTAAATTATTAAAAATAATTAATACACATAATAGTTACATATTTTGAGGAGATTTGACTATAATAGGCCATTAACTCGACAAGTGACATTTAATACTTCCTCCCCAAATCCTATTATAATATGAGTTACATTATTTGTGAAATTATATGTAATTATATTGGTAGCATAAATCTTGAATGAACTATAGATCATGGTATGATTTTGCTCAGTAAGAAAAATAAATTTATCTATTGTCCTGAGTGTTTTGCTTAATGCTTATTCTTTTTTTCTTCTAGATGCTAAATTCTCTCTCTCTCTCTCTCTCTCTCTCTCTCTCAGAAACTACAGGATCGAAAATTTTTTTCTAATTCAAAGTCAGTAGATTTTAGTTTGCTTTGTTTTCTTAGGAAATATATGCCTTTCTTTAAATTAGGGAGGAGAAAATCCTGTTTCCTGTGAACTCAGAAAAGTATTATAGAACCAAATATTTTAGGGAAGGAATAAAATTGAGGGCTGTTTCTTAATATACACTGAGATCACAGAAAAGGAAAGTAGGTTCTCAGCACATTCTCAGCAGGTTCCTGTAAATCTGAATGACTTGCACAATGTATTGAAATATTCCATGACGGACTTGCCACATTTACTGCAATATTAGTACAAGAAATGTCTCCAAGGGATAACTTTCTTTCTTACTAATGAGTGGGATTGTTTGTGTCTCTACTGGGACTATAATTGGCAGTCACCCTTCTCTCAGCCTTTCAGAATATTGGCATTTCTTTTAAGAACATTCCAAACACAGGAGGAGCTAAACGAGGGCAGGAGGATCTTTTAAACAGGTGCCATCACCCATCAAGTATCATTTCACCCACAGACTTGAGGTTTATTTGGGTAGCAACTATTTCCTTTGCACAACAGAAGTTATAGAAGTTATATTAATATACTTGCACATTGTTTCCTGTGTCACCTGTAGATGTTAGAGCCAATGTGAAGCTTTTCCCTTAAGCAATACTTTCTGCTTAGAAATCTATTTTAAAAGGAATAAGAATAGTTTCCTTACCCAAACATAAACTACATTTATATGTCATTTTAGTGATGTAATGACATATGATTTTCTCTAACTGAAACTTTTTCTTGGATACTCAAGTTTTCTTATAGATAAATGATTGTCTACTCAAAGCAAACTCCAACAAGGTGTAATAAATTATATTTTGAATATTTGGATGGCAATCTCAAGGCTAAGCATCTTATATATATTACCTCTTAATTCTAATATTCATTTCTTATGTTGGTTTATTATCCTTATTTTACTAATAGAGAAATTAAGACTCAAGGAAAGTAAAGAGTATCACCAATAATCTGTTTATAAAAGAAATGATCCAGCAGGGTTTGAATTCAGGCCACTTTAGCTAAATATTTAGTGTCCTAGCCTGCAGCCTGTTTTATAGTGGAGAACATTTTTCCCCATGTTTGTGTTTGTCAACTGAGAATAGATATATTTCAAACAGTAATACCTTTGATTTTTAAAAAAAAATATATTCTGCAGTGTTGTGTCTTCTATGTCATTTACATTTCCATTAAAAGCACTTTCAATTTTCTTTGTATTCTACTGCACCCTGAACTAAATACTTGTAGAGTTGTTCATAATATTTCATTTCAATCCCTGTAATTACTGTAAGGTAGTAATGGCATCCCCTCTTATCCTTCTGATTTTATTACTTTGTATCTTCTCTCTTATTTCCTTCAACAATCAAGTTTTGATAATTATGCTCATCTGTTTCAAAGAACCAAATTCTGGTTCACTGATGTTTTGTTTTGTTTGCTATTTCATTGATTTGTATCTAATATTTCTAATTCTTTTCTTTTTTCTTGCTTGGGGTTTAGTTTTATGCTAATTTTATCTTTTGTTGAGTAGCAGTTTATATTATTAACTTGAAACCTTCTTTCTTTTCTAATTTAGGTGTTTATAGCTATAATTTTCTCTCTGGTCACTGCTTGAGCTGCATCCTATCAATTTCCATATGTTGTGTTTTTACTTACATTCCGTTTAAATTGATTTCTAATATCCTCTGATTTCTTCTTTGCTTCATAAATTTTTGAAATTATCTTATTTATTTTCTAAGTATTTGTGGATTTCCCCAACTTTTCTATTGTTGATTACCAATTTAATTATGTTGTGATCAGAAAACATATTTTGTATGGTTTCAATCTTTCTACTGTTGGATGGACTATTATATCAATGCCAATAGGTTAAGTTATAGTTTGTTCACATATATGCTAACTAATCTCTTGTTTTATCTAATACTGATACTAGTATTTTTAAGTTTCTGAATCTTTTTATTGAGTTTTTTAACTTATCATTTTATCAGTTCTTGGTCTATAAACCTGAGAGCTCTACTGTTAGGTGCATATACATCTAAAATCATCATATCTTCCCATAGTGTTGAGTTTATATCATTACAAAATGCTCACCATTGACTCCTATAAGTATCTTTATTCTTTCACAGTCTATATTAGACTGGTATTAGAATAGCCATCCCAGCCCTCTGTGGTTAAAAACAGCTGGCATGGTATGTATTTCTGTACTTTATTAACTTACTTATGCCTTTGAACCTAAAATTTTATCTTGTAGATAATACAGAATGTGACCTTTTAGTTTTTAGTTTGCTTTTACTTTTGGTTTTTAGTTTGCTTTTAGTGAGTCAGAAAATCTTTGTGTTGTTTGTTTAATTAATTAATTTGGTACTAGAGAGGGAGCATGCAAGGTTCCACTCTCACATCATGGAGGGCAGGAATAGAAAGAGAGCAGGTGGGGGACAGGATCTTATATAGTCCCCAATGCCACACCCCCAGGAACCCCCTCCTTAGCAACCAAGCCTTCCTTCCAACATTGCTACCTTGCTCCCATGAGGGCTAGGGGGACATTCTAAATCCAAACCATTACAAATCTATACATACCATAGATATATATCCTATATATGTGCATTTAAAATGCAATAATTAATATAAAGTATAACAGTAATGTATGTATAATGTTATAAATATATGTTTTAATAAAATATAGTATGTGAAATACTGTTGAGTAATTAAACATAATGAACAGCTGATACACTGTTGTGGCTGGAAATGAGTTTCTGTAAAGAAAAGTATAGTCAGAATTGGGTGCTCTGGTTCTCACTCTGTTACTCTGAATATTCTAGATCTCAGCTTTCCCCTAGCCTATAACATGATTGCCCCTGGCACCCTGTCACACCACATTGGCCGTGTGCTCTGTGGAGGTGTCTGGATAAGAAAATGATCTTTTGTCAAAGGGCCTCACTTTCTGGGATTCACTTTCTCCAGGGGAAGGAGTTATACTAGTACATGAGGCACATATTACAGCACATATTACATTCATGTTCTTTGGATGTGACCAGTTTCTATCACATTCTACCATAGCAACCCTAGAATATCAACTTTTGTCAAGTGCTTATCCTTACCCAGAGATAGTTGACAGATACGGATCTTTAAATATACAATGGGAAAGATTTGGAGCTAGTAGGTGGGAGGTTACACTTTGCACTTTGGACTTGCAATATGTTATTCAGATTGAATAAGAAAACCATAGTCTTGAAGAAACATACAAGGCAGCATTAACTGATTACTATATAGAGGTATAAGTAAAGTTCCATACAAAGAGTGATGACTACAGGTTAGCACAAGGAGCTCAGATGTAGATAATAATAAATTTTGGCTATTTAATTCTCTGATGGGATAGAAAATGGAGTGGTTGTATTGGGATTGTATTTTAGAATGTGTTAATTATCTGTCACCATTGTGAAATACCTGAGATAACTACAAGAAGAAAAGCTTTATTTAACCAATGAACAAATGACTTCCCACTAGACCCAACCTCCTAAAGGTCATTACTAACAGTGCCACCCTGGGAACCAGGCCTTTAACACATGCACCTTGGGTGACATTCAACATCCAAACTATAAGAGCAAGGATAGTAATTCCTGAACTAAAGTCATATAATGAAGTATGTTGGAAGGTAAATCATTATACACACATAATGATGTTAGAAAGTGAATCATCATACACATATAATGATTTGCAGAATGAACAACCATTATGGATTGTTTTCAAAGGAGCTTAATACATACCATTTATTGAAGGAAACTCTGCATTTACCAGAATCATCTTTCATATAAAATTCCAGACTTTGTGGATGAGAGTAATCTACTTTGAAAGCTCAAATAAAGGGAAAGCTACTTTCCTCAAGAGAGAGTTGCAGCCAGTTGGGTGTGGTGGTGCACACCTGTAATCCCAGTAGTGGGAGGCTGAGACAGGAAGATCTCAGGTTTGAGGCCAGCCTCAGAAACTTCATGAGACCCTCAGAAACTTAGCAAGTCCCTATTTCAAAATAAAAAAAATAGGGTTGGGGTGCAGCTGAGAGGTAGAATGGCCATGGGTTCAATGTATAATACTAAAAACAAAAACAAAGCAAAACAAGACAGATGAGGGAGGAAAGGAGAGAGGAAGGGAAGGAGGAATGAAGGGAGGGAGAGAGAGAGAGAAAGAGAGAGAGAGAAGAAGAAGGAGGAGGAGGAGGAGAAGGAGGAAGAAGAAGAGAAGTAGAAGAAGGAGGAGGAGGAAGAGGTAGAGGAGGAGGAGAAAGGGAAATTTGTAGTGGCTTACTAAGAACTCTTGATAACCACTCACTTATTTTCTGCAGAATGATAAGGTTGGTACAGGCTTTTCAGAGATACAATCACAGGGCAGCTTTCTTTCAAGTTTTTGAGAACCACTTTTGTGTTCTGGTTAAGATCTTCATTGTTTCTTCCTCACCCTTCAGTGGTATAAACCTTACGTTTGGCATTGACTTCCTCATTTCCCTCCCACAAACATTTCCCAACAAATATTTAAGTTTCTAGTTATGCATTAAGTCCTTACACCCAGAATCTATCCAGTGGCTTCTGTTTTCCTGACTTAATGCTGACTCGTGTAGTTTTTGCTGCAGTAGGTCTAACAGAATCTAAAACATGGAAATATAGAACTGTGTCTCTGATCTTACTAGATTTAAATTTAGTAATGGCCTCATTGCCAATGGAAAATTAAATGTTGATCATCTAGAGCATGTAGGTAGAGGTAAGATGATCAACTAAATCATCATGTTATTAAGTGACTACGTAAAGCAAATTTCAGAAACCAAGTAGTTATAGAAACATAATATTATGTAGAAAATAAATAGTATAGGAACTGCGAGAAGGGCAGGCATCTTCCAAATATACTGGGAAACTTGAAAAAGGAAAATGACACGCTCATTGTTTAAATTTCTAACTTAAGACCAAGGCTCAAAAATAATTTCTCATAGTCTCATGGCCAACATGTTTGAAAACCAACCCTAAAGTTTGACATTCTTGTGGGTAGCTAAATTATTTTAAAAGAATGCAATTTAGTCTCATCTGTTCTTTTTGTTAGAGCACTGGTTATAATAAATAGAATTCTGAGAACAAGAATGGAACATTTGGGTACAATTGCTTTTATAAATTGAATTATGCTCCCCCAGTTTTCTATATTGAGATCCTAAACCCCCAGTACCTGAGAATGTGACCTTATTTGAAAATAAGATTGTTATCTATTTAATTCATTAGTATGAAGTCAACAGGGTGGGCTCTAATCTAACATGACTTGTGTTGGTATAAAAAAAAAGAAAATTTGGACACAGAGAGACAGATTTCATGCACAGAGAATGCAGTGTGAACATCAAGGCAAAGATTAGGGCAATGCATCTGCAAGCCAAGGAATGCCAAAGATTGCCAGAAAATAGGAGAGACACAGGGAATAGATCGTCATTCATCCTTCAAAAGGAACCAACTTTGTCAACGGCTCACTATCAAACTTCTAGCCTTGAGAACAGTGAGACAATACTATGTTGTGCCAGCCATCCAATTTATGGTACATTGTGTACAACACTGGAAAGCTAGCACAAATGCCTTTCCACACACCCAGTACTTTCTTAGTCTACAGAAACAAACTTCCCTCTCTGGCAGAGATTTTTAGCCTTCTATTTACAGAGGGGAAAAGAGTACCAACATTAACATTCATTTTAGGCCAGAATTATAGTGGAAAACACCACCATTGAAATTTGATTCCTGGGTCCAATTCTTTGTTGTATTCTCTTACTATCTGGGATAAGAGAAGGAATTTCCCACAGAATGAAAGAATAAGTGACAGTAATTCATCTTTGGAAACAAGATAGGTTTTGTTACTATAATGGGCAGCATGATTGGAATAGTAGTGAGAAGATTTTGTCCATGGAAGAATTTGTGCTTACTTATTATCATTGCTAGGACAGATATGAGTGCGTCTTCTAATGTCTTGACTTATTCACTCACAGTAGTCCTAAAGGAAAATGGTAAAATTAACCTCCCAGTCAGAAGAACTTCAAACATTACATTTGTGGGCTGACTTTGTGTAGAAGAAGTAATTATCAGAGACACAGATCTGTATAATTTCAGGGTCAGCAGCTAATATTTTGGCTGGATATTAACAGACTTGGAAAAAATGACATTAGTGACAAGGTCTAGGGGAGAAATATTAGGATGGACTTTCATAAAGTCACAAATTGTTTAGATACTCACCAACAGAATACAATGAAAGCCCTTAATGACCAGGCATATAAGATAGCCTATATTACAAATGCCAGTCTTCCATCTTTACTAGCCAAAGCAGGCCTTGATCCACACAAGTGTTTTTGCCAGTGGAAGCAACAAAGATACAATTGAACAACAAAGTGAGATGGTAATCTTTCTTTTAATCACATTATTCTTTTATGCCATTGAAAGACTTACTATCCTTTACTATATCAATGGCAGTGGTGATTCAAAACCTAAAACTCCAAATACATAATGAGGGCCAATATAGTGGCTCTCATGTTCATTACTAAAATCTAATGAAAATATAGGAACCTAACTCAGGTAGTACCACTAAAAACACAGTTCCTTCAGGAATAAAGGCATGGATCACCATGCCACATAAAAGCGCCTGACATGCTAAGCTGCTGGCTAAAATCCAAAGTGATTGTGAAATGCCTACATGGATGAAAGAAGTTTTAAATACCATCTAGGGCCATGAATATGTTGCATGAATGTGCTTGTATTATGTATTTACTTATGTGATTTGATATTTATGTATTTGCATACATTATCCAATTTTTGCATTGTTTTTCTATTTCCTTATATTGAATAAAAATACATGAATATTGTTTAACCCTACATTTCAGTATTTCAATTATGGATATTTGGATATTTACATATCCATATATGGGTGCATAGATAATTTTGTAATGGATGTAGAAGACAAATAAACATTACACTAAGATATATGGATGGCATATCAGACTTTGTGTCTACTCTTTCAAGGAAAGGATAAACATGTAAGTAGTTGTATTATGTTAGCCTGAAGTTCATTCAAAACTTAAATATAAAAAAGCAATGTACATCAAAGATGTACTTTCAGATTATCAGTTTTCAACCTGATATTACCAGTATCCTTTCCCCACTCTTCTCTGTGTTACTAGGAACTACATTTCCAAGAAGTGTCTCCCTTCTTTGATAATAAGACCTGTTTGCCAATGAGAGGGACCTAGTCCAAGATATGAAAATCAGAAATGAGGAAATCAGGTATAGCCAAATGCATGGGAGATGGGAGGCTCTCTGTGGCTTCTCACTTCCCACCGAGGACTCTTGTTGTTAATAACTGAGGTAAAAGTTGAAAACTTCATAGAGCTTTTTGGGAATTATAGTAACTTTCTGGTTCACTTTGAGAACAAGCTATTTTGATACATTTACTAGTCTTTCCAGTAGATTCATCCCTAATATTTGGCAGCAGCTTATATGATCCTTAATGGACTTCTTACCAAAACTTTACAAGTACTTATAACAATCATTTAAATTCATATTAAGCCATTCTTACTTTGATTGAATAGAGTGGCTTCTTTTTTTAATCAAGTCCTGAGAGATACAGTGAATGAAGTATGGAGCAGGGAAATGGATATAAAAATCTAGGTCTTCGCTTTATATAAACCATATGCAGAATTTCCTTGACTTACAATGGGGTTATATCCTGATAAACTCATCATAAGGTGAAAATATCATAACTCAAAAAGGCATTTAATACACTTAACCTACAGAACATAATAACTTAGCAACATAGAAACATAAGTACCCGTTGTTACCCTCATGATTACATGGCTCATGGGGAGGTGTGACTCACTGCACCTGCCCAGCATTGCCAGAGTATAATATTACATATTGTTAGCCTGGGAAAAGATAAAAGTTCAAAGTATGGTGTCTACTGAATAAGCAACACTTTTGAACCATGGTGAAGTCAAATGCATAAACTAAACCATGATGGCCATGTGTAAACTTTATTAATGAATTAGAATATGAATGAAATCTGATGTTACAATTATCTGTACTTCATTTTATTGTTCATTAAAGAATTATACCTACAATATTTGCATTATGTCCAGCTATGTTTTGTCTTATGGCTTGTACAAAAAAAAAATCCCTGAAGTTTTACAGTAAATGAATGCCCTTATCCATATAACTGTAAAAAGGGAAATGATTCCTGTAGAGAAATCTGAAACCTTCCACTCTATACAGTAGATTGGCAATACCAATTTTAGTCCTTTTTAAACTGGTACCAGAGTATTGTTCCATAATCATTCTTAAAATTTCATTTCAATCTGCAAAGTACTCATCAACTATTGTAGAATAAAATTAATAGGAAATCTATGCAGAAGGTTTATTTAAATTTTAATACACTTCAGAAGTTAACTAAGTAAAGTAGGAAAATATCTGTATTATCTCAGTTACCACTACTGTTGCTTGCTATTATAAACAAGTTTTAAATAAATATATTAGTATTATATGCATGTTTTATAAAATATAAACTAATAACTTTAAGCTTAACTTTTTACAGTCAATATTCATTATGATATTAGATTAAAACTTTAAATGTTATGATGTCTATGATGTCAGACATCATAGACAGGATCTTGCCTAGGGATAGGGCCACTGGCTTAACTAAATATCATAACCAATATTAAAAACATTTAGATTGTGACTTCTGCAGGCCACCAACAAAGAAGCCAGAGAACTGTTGTAAAACCAGCAACTACAAAGCATCAGTGACAAAAGCAAGCAGCAGTTTGATCCATGCTCAGCAGAGTCCCCAGTGCCTGGAGGCCTGACCAGAACCTGCGACAGCAGGTGAGCCCACCCCCCCTCAGAGATTAAGAGCAGCACTCAATGAGACCATAAGTTAATGAGCCGCCCCAGGGGAAAACCACCCAGTGCAGCTACAGGGACTCACAGGGTCTGAGACTGTGCAGATTGCCCTGGCAGAGGTGGGAGTGGGGTTTGCTGTGGGATATGGTAGACGCGTGGATAAGTAGAGAGTAACTGGCGACATTTAGGTGGGATAGACTTGCAGCCCACGGGTCGCAGCACCCTTATAGAGTCCCCGGGGATCACCACAGGTCATACAGTTGTGGTACCTGGGGAAAATTGGACCAAACCAGCCCTCTCTGTGGAAAACACGGAGTTCCATGTTTGCACAGAATTGGGTCAATGACATATGCCACTTCTGTAAGCAAAGAGAGACATAAGCCCAGGGCCCCCTGCTGGTGACATCTGCCATAGGTGTAGACAGAGAGAGATATAGGGACAGCCCAAGTGGAGAACGTGGAGACCCACGCTTGCAGTGAGAGGGGCAATAGAGGCACTGATCTCCTGCACAGGAAGTGAGAGGTACCAGGAAAGGGTCCCAACCACTGAAGGAGACCAAGAATTGGGCCTGCGAATAGACATTATACTGAGCAAGTGAGAATAACTATTCAGTAAAGGCTATTCAACTTTAAGGCTCATCTAGTAGCAACTATCTACCTCCAGAATAAGAAGCTATAAAGGGAGAGATTAGACATAGGAAAACTACAGAGCGAGAGAGAGAGAGAGCTACCAAAAACAACAAAGGTCTAAACATAAGAAACCTGAAATCATGAAAAGAAAAAATGGCAAAGAAACAATGAGCCCCCACAATCTCACAACAGAACCCACCAACACAGAAGCGCAAAGATTGCCAGAAGGACAATTCAGAACTTTAATAGTAGAAATGATACAGGATTTCTGAAAAAAATTCAGAGAGAGCCTGAAAAAAAATGAAGGAGCAAAGAAAGAAAGAATCTGACACCCTGAACAGGAATCAAAAAGAAGCTCTGAAGAAAGTGAAAGATGCAATAATTGAAATTAAGGCGTTGATACAGACCATCAACAACAGACTAGACCACATGGAAAACAGAATCTCACTCTTAGAAGATGACCTCTCCAAAAATGAACACATATATAGTATATAAATTAGAAAAAACAATTCAATAGCATGAATTGGACATTGAAGAGATCTCAGCCAGTCTTAAAAGAGCAAACCTAAGAATAATAGGCATAGAGGAGGGAATAGAAGCTGAAACCAAAGGAAGCAATAATCTATACAGAGAAGTAATATTAGAAATTTTTCCAAACATAGAGAAGTCAACACACAGGTACAGGAAACATATAGAATTCACCACGCCACATAATAATCAAATTGACTAATGTATATGCCAAGGAGAGAATCTTAAAAGCAGTGAGAGTAAAAGACTAAGTAACATTCAGAGGCAAACCAATAAGAATCACTCCTGACCTTCCAAACCAAGTCATGAAAGCCATGAGGGCCTGGAGTGACATATTCCAAACTCTGGAAGAAAACAACTTCCAGCCAAAATTTATCTACCCAGCAAAGACATCTATCAAATTTGACAGGGAAATAAAAACCTTCCATGAAAAACAGAAGCTGAAAGACTTTATGTCTTCCAAATCAGCACTAGAGAAACTACTCAAAGAGATTAATTACAAAGAAGAAATAATAAGGAAATTCCAGAACCAGAGAAACAGTGATTTCCATCAAACCAACAACTAGGCAAAGAACAAACACTACCTCAAACAGAAATTAAATCTCAAAATGTTAGGAATTAAAATCCATCTCTCAATATTCACGCTGAATATAAATAGCCTCAACTCCCCAATCAAAAGACATAAAGTTGCAAAGTGGATTAAAAATCACAATCCATCTATATGCTGCCTTCAATAAACACACCTTTCAAGTAAAGATACATACAAACTAAAGGTGAAAGGATGGAGCAAGGTAATCCACACTAATGGAATTCAAAAACAAGCAGGAGTAGCAATTATTATATCAGACAAATTAGACTTCAAACCTAAACTTATCAGAAGAGACAAAGAAGGTCATTTCTTACTGGTAAAAGGAAAAATCCAGCAAGAGGATATAACAGTGGTCAACATTTCTGCCCCAAACATAGGTGCAACCACTTTCATAAAAGAAACTCTTCGTGACATCAAATCACACATAGATCCCAATACAATAATATTCGGGGCCTTCAACACACCTCTCACACCACTAGATCGATCTTCAAGACAAAAGGTCAGCAAAGATGCCTCAGACCTAAGGAACATCATAAACCAAATGGACTTAGTAGACACATACAGCATATTCCACCAAACTACACTGAATTCACATTGTTTTTCAGCAACTCATGGAACCTTCTCTAAAATAGACCATATTCTAGGCCACAAAGTAAGAACTAGCAAGTTAAAAAACTGTGACATAATCCCCTGCGTCTTTTCAGACCATAATGGAACGAAACTAGAAATCAACTATAAGAAGACCCAGAGAAACCTCATAAACATGTGGAGACTGAACACCACACTGCTGAATGAGGAATGGGCCAGAGAAGAAATAAATGAGCAATGTGTGCATGCATGCTTCTGATACCCTGACACTTATCAAAATGTATAACTACAATGCACCAATAAATGTAAATAAATTAATTAATTAATTAATTAAAATAAAAATAAAAAAAGAAATTCCTAGAAACAAATGAAAACAGAGACACAACATATCAAAATTTCTGGGACACCCTGAAGGCAGTATTAAGAGGAAAATTCATAGCACTGAGTGCCCACATAAAACAGAAAATCACCAGATAAATAATGTAATGACACACCTCAAAGCCCTTGAAAAACAGGAACAGTGTAACCCAAAAGCCAGTAGAAGACAGGAAATTATTAAAATCAGAGCAGAAATCAATGAAGTAGAAATTTAAAAAATGCAAAAAATTAACAAAACCAAAAGCTGGTTCCTTGAAAAAAATGAACAAGATAGATAAACCACTAGCCAACCTAACCAAAAGAAAGAGAGAATCAACCCAAATTACTAAAGAGTTGAAAAAGGTGATATTACCACCGACAGCATGGAAATCCAGAGGATTATGGATTTCCATAATTTGAAAAACTATACTCCAACAAAATGGAAAACCTAGAAGAAATTGACAAATTTCTAGACACGTACAACCTTCCTAAGTTGAATCAAGAAGATATAGAAAATTTAAATCGACCAATAGCAATTAAAGAGATTGAAGCAGCAATAAAGAGCCTACCATCAAAAAAGAGCCCAGGTCAGTCCAGATGGTTTCCCAGGTGAATTTTATAAAACCTTTATAGAAGAACTAATCCCAATACTCCTCAATCTATTCTGTGAAATAGAAAGAAACAGGACTCTCCCAAATACATTCTATGAAGCCAACATCACATTAATACCAAAACCAAATAAAGACAGCTCAAGAAAAGAAAACTCAGATCTATATAGTTGATGAACTTAGATGCAAAACTTCTAAACAAAATACTAGCAATGTGCATTCAAAACCACATCATGAAAATCATACATCATGACCAAATCGGGTTCATCCCAGGGATGCAAGGCTGGTTCAGCATACGAAGAACAATCCATGTAATCTACCACATAAACAGAACTAAAGACAAAAATCACATAATCATTTCAATAGATGCTGAAAAAGCATTTGACAAAATCCAACACCCATTCATGATAAGAACTCTGCAGAGAATTGGAATAGAAGGACCATACCTCAACATCATAAAGGCAATATACAATGGGCCCACAGCCAACATCATACTGAATGGGGAAAAACTTCGAGAATTCCTCTTAAAAACAGGAACAAGACAGGGATGTCCACTGTCATCACTCCTTTTCAATATAGTACTTGAGACTCTAGCCAGGGCAATAAGGTAAGAGAAGGAAATAAAAGGAGTACAAATAGGAAAAAGGGAACTGAAATTCTCTCTATTTGCAGATGACATGGTATTATAATTAGATAATCCAACAAACTCAGCTAAAAGGCTCATAGAACTGATCAACAAATTCAGCAAAGTGTCTGGATACAAAATCAATCTTAAAAAATCAGAAGCTTTTCTGTATGCCAACTATAAATCCACTAAAAAAGAAATCCAGAAGACATTTCCACTCACAATATCCCCCAAAACAATAAAATATTTGGGAATAAACCTAACCAAGGAGGAAAAGGACCTCTACAAGGAAAACTACAAAACACTGAAAAAAGAAATTGAAGAAGATCTTACAAGATGGATTATATCTCCATGCTGCTCTTGGGTGGGCAGAATAAATATCATCAAAATGGCCATTTTTCCAAAAGTGAGCTACAGATTCAATTCAATACCCATTAAATTACCAAAGTCATTCTTCACTGCCATAGAAAAATCTGTCCTTAAATTCATTTGGAGCAAAAAAAAAAAACCCATAATAGCCAAAGTAGTTCTCAGCTACAAGAACCATGTAGAAGGCATCACAATACCTGACTTCAAACTATACTACAAATCCATAGTAATAAAAACAGCATGGTATTCGCACAAAAGCAGACACATAGACCTATGGAGCAGAATAGAAGACTCCGAAACAAATCCACACACCTTCAGCCAATTGATTTTTGAAAAGGGGGCTAAAAATATCCACTGGAAAAAAGATAGCCTTTTCAACAAATGGTGCTGGCAAAACTGGCTAACCATATGCAGAAAAATAGAAATAAACCCCACTTTCTCACCTAGTACAAGAGTCAATTCAAGATGAATCAAAGACCTAGAAATCAGACCAGAGACCTTGCAGCTACTTGAAGAGGGCATAGGTCCAACACTTCAACACATAGGCACAGGTAAAGACTTGCTCAACAAGACCGCAAAGGCACAGGAAATTAAAATGAGGATCAATACGTGGGATTGCATTAAACTGAAGAGCTTTTGTGCAGCAAAGGAAACAATCAAGAACCTCAACAGAGAGCCGACAGAATAGGAGAAGATTTTTGCCAGCTACTCCTCAGAGTACTAATATCTAGAATATACAGAGAACTTTAAAAAATCACCATTAAAAATCAAATAATCCAACCAGAAATAGGCAAGTGAACTAAATAGACACTTCCAGAAGAAGAAATGCAAATGACCAATAAATTAATGAAAAAACGTTCAACATCATTAGCAATCAGAGAGATGCAAATCAAAACTACCCTGAGATTTCACCTAACCCCAATTAGAATGGCAATCATTAAAAACACAACAACAAATGCTGGCAAGGATGTGAAGTAGGAACTCTAATACACTGTTGGTGGGATTGCAAATTAGTGCAACCACTTTGGAAAACAGTGTGGAGGATCCTCAGAAAAATGGGAATGAACCTACCATATGACTCAGCAATACCACTTCTAGGCATCTACCCAAACGAACTGAAACCAAACTACCAGACTAATGCATGTGTATTTATGTTTATAGCTGCACAATTCACAATTGCCAAACTTTGGAACCAGACAAAGTGTCCATCAACAGGTAAATGGATTACAATACTATGGGACATGTACACAATGGAATTTTATGCAGCCATAAAGAAGAACAAAATTACATCATTTGCAGGGAAATGGAGGGCACTGGAGAACATTATGCTAAGTGAGATTAGTCAGTCACAAAGAGTGAAAAGTCAGATGTTCTCCCTAATATGTAGAAGCTAGGGAGAATGGGACTTAGAAGGGACTCCAGACAAAGAAGGATAAAACTGTAGTTGAGCAAAGAAGGCGACCTAACTGAGGGAAATGGGAGGGGGAAAGAGGGAAATACATTAATGCACACAATGTATATACACAAATTTATCAGAGTCAATCATTATGCTGAGCAGGGAAAGGAGGGAAGGGGTAGGGAATAGGGTGGGATTTGAGGGAGGGCTAAATGAGCAATGTGTGCATGCATGCTTCTGATACCCTGACACTTATCAAAATGTACAACTACAATGCACCAGTAAATATTAAAAAAGACATTCAATGTACTAAATTTGCTTATGTAAACTAACAAATCACTAGCAATTATTCTGAGGAAAATGATGGATTTTTAGAAACAAAAATTTAACAAGGATATTAGAGACCCTCGAAAGAGCAAGAATTATCAAGAGATAAAGTTTTGTCAATCACCATGACACTATAACCTGATTTAAAGTAATTAAATTATTAGGGTCAATTGGAGACAATGTGATTTTGTGTGATAAACTATTATCCATATATCAATGTCAATTAGTAACTAATCAGTCATAACTCCCTTCAAATAAATGACTATATTGATCCCTATTAAAAGAGTTCAATAAGAAATCAGACATTAATTGCAATAGAGCTTAGAGATGATTCACAATTTTTAATATAATAAGAAGCTATTTCTACACATAACTGTTCCACTAAATGTAAGCTTCTTGGAGAAGAGCATAATAAACAAACAGTACTTACTAAGAATTCTCTGGGTGCTGTGAAAAATAAAATTATTATCATGTTCAAAAATAATTATAAATGAACCTTGGAGACATTGTGCTTAGTGAAATAAGCCAGTCACAAAAGGTAAAATACTGCATAATTCCACTTATGTAAGGCACTGAGAGTAGTCAAAATCACAGAACATAGAATGGATGGTTACTAGAAACTAAGGGGAGAGGGGAATGTGGAGTTATTGCTAAATGGGTAGAGTTTCCGTTTGGGAAGATGGAGAAAGTTTGGGAAATTGATGATGGTGACGGCTGCACACCAATGTGAATGTACTTAATGCCACCCTTAAAAATTGATAGAGAGTGAAAAATTCCATGCTATGTATATTTTAACAAGATTCAAAATAAGTAAAATTATAAGACCACTACTTTCAAAAAGTGTGTGCTCTGTTTGAGAGACAGGGCAAGAAGAATCCAATAATGAACAATAATAATGTCAGGATATAAGATAGCACTTGAGAAACTATCAAAGAATCTATAGAGAATTCAATTCTCTCCCACAGGTATACCTGGCTACAGGTATGTCACCTATTAATCACGGATGAACTTGTGGCAACTGTAGCCTTTGGAACCACTATTTACATTACCTGCAGTCTTGTAAAAAGGCATGCTGTCTTTCCTCAGTGAGCAGGGTAGTTCTATTGGTTTTCTGCATATATTCTGGAAAGAAAAGTTTTAGTAGAATTGTAAACTAAGTTTAGGAGTTTAGAAAAAGATCATTATGGTTTGCAATGGATTTAGGGGACTACATAAACAAAAAGATATGTTTAAAAGATTATAAATAGTGACTAAGGCTTTCCACAAGCATTCTGGTTGTGCCAATTACTGGGGAAAAAGTAAGAGATAAGAAAGTATAAGGCGTGTGTAAGAAATAATGCGTAGCTTTAGTTTTAGCAAACATGATAGTGAAAGGGAACAATAGGAAATAAATTTGAATAGTAGGTTAAAGAAAGATTTAGAAAACTCAGGAGTGATGGGTGAGAGTAGGGATAAGGGAGGCACAGGAGATTTAATCTCTGGATTTGAGTTCTACTTCCTTCCTTAGTTATTAGGTAATGACCATAAAAATCATAGTTATCAATTGACTCCTTATGTCTTAGTCTTACTATAAACAAAGAGCTAAATGAATATTTTGACTTTTTAAATGAACTCTCACTAAAATCTAATTTTAAGAACTTAACTAGGACTTTAGAATGATTTCTTTTTTGGAATGTACACATGTATAGTTACAACATGTTTAAAATTTGACACTTGAAGAAAATATTTAGTCACTGAGATCTAAACAACTAAAGAAAACGTGTATATTTGAGGTACTACTATTGAATTTAACATTCAATTATCTATAATAATGCTGTATCTCTATAATAAAGTTACAAATAATGGAGAAAAAAATCTTAGATCAGAAATCATATATAACCTTTGTTTTCCATTCATTAATCATTTATGGAATTTCTTATACAAGACCATTGCATTTTGCTAGAACCTCAACTTACTGAAATGGATAGAGACCAAGATGAGATGATTTCTCTGCTAACTTGACCCAGTGTTAAATAACAATTTGTTAGCCGTAGATTGCAATTTAAAAGATCCGTGTCATCTTTTGAGACCACCTTGGTGGTATGTCATTCAAATGTCATGATTGAAGTAACCTTGTAGTTGTATGAAAAATGTTAAGTCTCAAGACATCATATATGATTTATGATGATTATTTTTTCCTCAATTTAACGAGATTCTCCAGGGAACTGAAAATGAAGCCTCCAATCACCCTCGGGCCTCTGAAACAGAGGCAGGAACATTATAAGCCCCTTGCAGGTGGCAAAGGGCATTTCCTCCCAAGTGAAAAGATGTCAGAGCTGGTCATAGCAAAGTAAATTTCCTAAGTGACCTTGAATTTTACCAGATCACCTACTTCAGCCATGAAACTAAAATATAAAATTCACAAATGAAGTGCCTTAGTCAAGTGGATTTACAATAAAATTATCAAAGAGATCTTTCATCATGGTATTGATAATTTGGAAGTCTATTCATGCTTGCTAAGATTCTTCTTTCTATGTTTTTTGGCTTTAAATAACCTGTCCTTTGTCCTAGAAGTATCTTAAACTCAAATCAACCTGCTAATAACAAGTTTAGTCACAATTAACTGAGAATGCATTGTGGGTACAGTGATGTTAGGTGATCATGCAAGAAATTTAAAAAATAAGTTGCACTGTCTTTGATATTTAAAAATCAATAATTTTCAAAAAGCAAGTAAACATGTACGTCGAAAAATGACACAAACATTTAAAAATACAAATACTCATTTTCCATGATTTTGTAGTAATTGCTTTCAAATGACACTAACTGACTTTGGATCACTACCAAATTAACTTACTTATTAATAATTTTCAATACTAAATTAGACCTACTTGACCATGTTTTTTTCACTCAACATTATTTATACCTTTCATACAGAATTTTAAAATTGCATGATTGATGTATTTGCCTAAATAAAATGTGTTCCTCATAGAAGGTATTTACTTTACTACCCTTTTAATTATTAGTGTATTATACAATATTCCTTTTACAAAAATGCTAATTAGATATTCAATTGATGAACAAAGGATTAGCAGGCACCAGAAACACCATTTTATCATGTTAAGCTAGTGAAATTTGTTGATCGCCTTAGAAGTATGTAAGTATCTATGGAACAGCAATATACAACATAGATGGAAAATCTTTTACTATAGAACCAGAGAGCAAATATTTTTTGTTTATATAGTCCTGGTCACAAATACTTACTGCTTCTGTTGTAGCTCAAAAGCAGCCAAAGATGTATCCCAAAAACGTGAAGGGTCAGATTTGGCCTTTAAATAGGAATTTGCTGATGTCTAGTCTAGAACTTTAATATAATTCTAACAAATTCACAACTAAATTTACTTTTAATCTAAGCTGATTCTATAGGTCATATGGGGGAATGTGCAACCATAGTCAAAAGAATTCTGAAAAATAAAGCAACTGAGCAAAACTAGCACAAATAACTATAAAAATACATTGAAAATGCCATGGTAGATATTAATACATACTAATACATGAATGGATGAGCTAATACATACAAGGGAATATATTACATGGTAAAGGTATAAAAGCATAAAAGATAAATTAATCAATGGCATTTTGACAATGACATTTCACAGGTATGTGAAATGTTTAGAACTATATTTGACTCCTAGGACAGAAAATTTCCCATGAGCCAATGCTCAAACACTTCTAAAAATGAATCCAATCCAGGCGTGGTGGCACACGCTTGTAATCCCAGTACTTGGGAGACTGAGACAGGAGGATCCGGGTTCGCGGCCAGCCTCAGCTACTTAGTGAGGCCCTCTGCAACTTGGTGAGACCCTGTTTCAAAATAAAGAATTAAAAATAGAGCTGGGGGTGGAGCTTGGAGGTAGAATGCCCCTGTGTTCAATCCCTAGTACCGCAAAAAAATAAATAAATAAAAAAATAAAAATGAATCCAAGTGCACTGGAAGAAAACATGGGAATTTGTGTAATTTATATAATTAGGATGCAGAGGTAGACTTTTTGAATGAGATACTAAATTCAGAAATCATATGAGAAATTATTGGTGAATTTAACTTAATAAAATTTAAATTCTATATAAATGCTAAGAAAAAAATCAAAATAAAAGGAAACTTTGAAAACAATTGGCAATACCTATGACAGATTAATCCTCATTTGTTTAACATTTTAATTGCTCTTATAGATTGATAGCAACAAGCTCAACAACTTAATAACAAAATGGTATAAGGCATGGAAATAGTAAAATAAAATATAAAGTAAAATAAAATATAAAGAAACTTTTTTGTCTTGATATACACTGCACTTTTATTGTTGTAATTTAAAACTGAATATATATTTTGTCATTAGAATATATTGTTAGCTCATATTTCTTTGCAGTGAATTAAAATTGGTAGATTATTTTATTTTGGTGGATGTGTGGACTCATGATGTGTTCAGGATCTTGAACAAGTCAAATTGGTTTTCAACTTTTCTCCACTGACCAGTAGGATTATGTTGGACAAGTTACTTATCTTTGACAACTTCAATTATAAGATAAAAAGATAGTAGTTGATGCCTACCTTATAGAGAATTTCTAGTGAGAATTGAATAAGATACCCCCTATGATTTTAATGATATAGGTCTTTGACACTTGGAATTAGGCAAAAACCAGCTGTGAAATGGTGACATAAAACTGTAGCAAAAATGTTTTGAGATAAAATTTCTAGAAGCTACGACTTGCAGAAATTCTGACAATATGAAAATAATGCTAATAGTGTGTCCTCTTTAAGATTGAAGATAAAAGAATCAATTTCATGATAGTAAATCAGTGACAAAGAGAAAACTTTATTTTTCAATTAAAATGTGATTATGTTTTCTCTCTCTGGAAGGAAAGATAGAAATGTATTTTATATGAGCAAATAGAAGTCAACAAACTTTATAAAACTTGAAATGCAATAAAAGTATATAACAATTATGGCAAGGTCCTGGAAAAAAATGGCTTATGATGAATCAAGAATATAGTTTAAGGTTTTGTCCTTGATCATGAAGATTCGTCTTTTGAATATAAAGTATTACAAGTGATGATATTGAGATTTGTATGTGTGTGCCAGAAAGAAAGAAGGGAAATTGAAAGATCTCCATTAAATTGTCCTAGTACTTTCAGTACAGCCAGATGGGTAATCCTCCAAGATTATGGGGATAAATAAAGGTTTGACTGGAAGTATGTTTTCAAAAGTCTTGAAGAAAGTAAAGGATGTTGCAATATTAACTATTTCGTTAGTGATGGTAACTGCAGGAAATTCAATAGGAAGTCTAAAAAGATAAATTCAAAGATAGATAATGTAATCCAGGTGTAGCAGTAATCATATCTGTTTTTGTTTCTTTTTTTCATTTCCATGAGTCCCGCTTTCTATTCTATAAAGTAGAAATCAAGAAGTTTGACCTTATTTCCTTAAGATCTCAGATATTCTTAGGCATTCCCTATAATTTTGGGTCTCATTTCCATTACCTACAAACCCACATTACTTTACATAGAGTCTATACAAGATGTTCTTGATTCCACTGTCATCTGTTTTAGTTAAGTTGTCTGGGAAATCACTCAGCAGATTACCCTGTCTTCCTCCTTAAGTAATTCTGTGCATCATCAGCCTCTACCAATATAGTCATTCTAGGTTATCATGCAAATATACAGCTTACTTGGAAAAATATGTGGATCTACTAAACATTTCATGGTAGCATAAGGCAAGTCTGAAATGGTAACATAGTTGATCATATCCTTGTATCAGTATGTCAGCTTTTTCATTGCTGTGGCCAAAATACCTGATGAGAACGACTTAGATGAAGAAAGGTTTATTTTGCTCACAGCTTCAGAGGTTTAGCCCACAGTTGGCTGGCTCTAAGGCAGAAACATCATGGCAGCAGTGAGTGGCGGAGGAATGTTTTTCAACTCATGGTAGCTGGGAAGCACAGAAAGAGAGACAGGAAGAGGTCAGGGGCAGAGTTAGCACACAAGGCCATGTCCCCGGTGAGCCACCCTAAACCTTGCTTCATCGGAGACCAGGCTTTAACATATGAGCTTTTGGGGGGATACTCCAGACCCAAACCATAATAGTCACTTAGAAAGGAGAGACTCTTTCAGGAGTTAATCCTTCACAAGGAGGGTGTGTCTGTAGAGGTGCTCTTTCTCCTCACTGCAAGCTTATGTCACATGGAGCCCTCTCTTGCTTATATTTGGCTTCCTTACCAACCCTCTGCATTTGGAAAGCAATCCTTTGAAAAGTAAAAGCAAAATTCCTTAGGACCACTTTATGCTTCTTCTAATTCAAGAAATGTCTCAAAGCCTCACCTGATGCACTTAGGCATCCTCTTCAGGTCAGCTTTTATAGTTTTTCCATGGTGGCTGTGGGCAGGAAGAAATTATCTTTCTTTTTAAAAATTCAGCCTTATATCATTTGGAAGCATTGTCCCAATCCTTAGATCTGATATTAAGCATTATTTCTTGAAACTGGCTTACCTAAAAGAAAATCCAAAAAAGGATATCAATATTTTCCCTTAATTTTTTCTTTGTTGCTCAGAGAGATTGGTATCAGCACCTATCCTACAGTATTAAGTAAATTATTATAGTATTTCTTACCCAAAATAGATTTGAGTTGGGTTAATGATGGCATATTTCTTAGAATAGATGGAATGAATCTGTAATTATTCTAGCTGTTCATTTATTTATCCCTCCTTTTTTCTCCTAGAAAGTCTCTGATGAGTTGACATGAAAACAGTAGAAGTTTGATTTACCCAGAACATGTAAGATAGGTTTGTTAAGCAGATCAGAAATGTGAGATATTCTAGGAAACCATAGTATGCTTTTAATGTCTGATTTTCAGCTTTAGTAATTAGACAAATAAGGAATGTTGAAACATAAGTTATGATAAGGAAGAGTAGAAGAGTTTAATCAAAGGAAAGTATTCTTGCTGCTGCTGATTAATCATAGATGATTTGGCTATGAACAGATGCAAAGAATATCATGAAAGAAAGGTTATTAAATGACAGTATTAAAATTTTTGAACCTTCTGTAGAGGGCAAGAATAAAGAAGGAGTTAACCCTATATCCTAGGTGTTTGGGGACTAAGCATGAAAAGTGACAGTGAATATTATTTTCATGGATTACATAAAATTAAGAAGAAATCCATATTTCCTTTAAGGACTACATGTGGAATGAAAATAAGTAAGAACTTGAGACTATAAGACAAATTATTTTTGAAAGAGTAGAGTTCTGAAAAATATCAATAAGTGCCTGAAGTGATGAATCAAGATATGAAGAGGATTTGAGGATGTAGGGAGACAGGTAAGGATTAGCATGGGAAGACAAGTGGGTGAAAAACTTGTGGATATTGTCATTTACCAACTTATTAATATGGGCAAACATGGCTGTTTTTCAGGGAACATCAGCTATAAGACATAGCCAGGGTTCAGCTTCCATACTGGATGACCTGAATTCCAGTCCCATTTAAATATATTCCTGGAATTTGATTCCATTTTTCCTTCATTAGGAATGTAATCTCTAGATGGTAATTGTAACTCTTACTCCTTTCTTATTAGGGAAGGAATTTTCTCCCTTGCTTTCATTTCCCAAAGATCTGGGATAGTCTATTTGCCTTTCTCTTCCCTGGTTGCTGCTAATGTCATTCAAATCTTCTAAGTCAGCCAGGCGTGGTGGCACATGCTTATAATCCCAGTACTTGGGAGGCTGAGACAGGAGGATCGCAGGTTCGTTGCCAGCCTCAGCTACTTAGTTAGACCCTCCACAACTTAGTGAGACCCTGTTTCAAAATAAACAATAAAAAATAGGGCCGGGGGTGTAGCTCGGAGGTAGAATGCCCCTGAGTTCAATCCCCAGTACCGCAAAAAAAAAATCTTCTAAGTCTCAGATGCTTCATACTAAAACATTTGTGTATGCAAGTAGAATATGTCTTCTAAGTGACTTTTCCTCCTCCTACCTTCTCTATGTTATCTTTTTCTAGGGAGTCATACTTCCCTATTTAGAAAGTTAAACCAAGTCCCTCAATGACAACATGTACAAACAGTGCGTGGCCATGTGTGTGGCTATCTTAGTTTTCCCGACAAAAAGCGAGCAAGATTTCTTTATTTCTACCTCAAAGGGAAATTTCTGGTTTGTAAAGACTACTTTCCAAGAGCCTAGATCAGTCTGCAAACCCAAATCTGTTTAAGGAATAATAATAATACCATTGTTATTTAAAGAATTAGTTCCAAAATTCCCTTCCTTCTTTCCTTAGCCAGCTTAAAAATTATACAAATAAAATAAAAAAAGTCCCAGATTTCTAAAAAGGACCCAGATTAAGATAGCAAGTGACTTCTACATTTAGGACCTGAATAAATGCAATTATCAATTATCAATACTTAGTGTTGACTTTGGATGTAACATCAAATTTACAAATTACATTCATAGAATTCTGTTTTCTTGCACGAACATTAATAATGAGTAAAAGCTACTTATAATATTGTATAGACTATATGGAACCTGCTATTACCATCTAAAACATTCCAGGATGACAGATGAGGCCATGAATTGAGGCTTTTGACACATTTTCAATTGTTCCTTTCTTGATACCGTATTCTGTGGCTAATCAACAGCAGAAGATTTTCTGTAATCACCCAGCCTTCTTGCTGTTGAACCATTTTAATAGCCATTACATCACATAAAATGTTCAAAATAGCTGGATTAAGCACCTCAACTCAATTTCAAAACATTATCTACACGTTTAATATTGCAGAGTAAAACCAACAAGAACACCTTCACTCTTATTCCAGTTTTAGCTTCATGCTTCCTATCAGACATTAAACATTGCTGAGACACCTGCAGCATCAGTAATTTTAAATTTCCCTAAAATAAGCCCCTATCATGTCTCTAGGTAAATGCTATCCTGACTTTAGCCACTCAGTCCTTGCTCCACTGAAACAAAAACAAAACTGCAGAGCTTGGTGTAACACACCTCTCCTGCTGAGCCCCCAACGGTCCAGGTGTTAAAATTTGGACACTTTTTTTTCCATGCCCTTGATATATGAAAACAAAACCAGAAGGAAGCTTGTTGAGGAAACTGTGTTTTAAACAGTAGTAGCTCAATCTGTTGATTTACAGGCTACTGATTTACAAGCTGTGAATGAATTGAAGCCTTCAGCAACAGGAAGCTCTGCCATTGGGAAACTCTATCGCTACAGCTGGAGTCCAGGGACCTGGTTGACTGCTTACAGGAAAACTCACTCCAGGAGCCCCTGTAATCAGAGTTGTTAACCAGAAGGAAATGTCTTCAGTGCTCTTACATGGCTCTTAATCAGATACTGACAGAGTGCCTTTGATCAACGCTTTTGCACCATGAGGTTAACCATAGGGTTCAGTATGTCCACACAGATTTCACAGTCAGCTCCAAATGTACACAACCAACAGAGAAACTATTCAAACCTGATCCTGTTGCTGGCTCCATGTCTGTCCCCTCAACCTCCGGGGTCTGCTGTGAGGATTAATGAACTACATTTTTCCAGTATCTTGCCATCTCTGAATTAGAACTGAGAGGGAAACGTGAGGCATTGTCGAGGAGGTCTGTTTCTTCTTTGATATCTCCACATGTCTTAATTGAAACCTCAGACAGTGGCCCCAACCTGCAACCCTATGTTCAGCCTTTAAGAACACAGTAGTAGAGAGAAAGAACCCTCAGGGAGGAATTATCTACAGACAGAGATCACTGGTGGGTGAAATGGCCCCGGCTGAGTTATTTTTCATTTGCCAGCTTGGTTGGTATCCAGAATCTGTGACTTGAAATGAAACTACTGTGTAGTTGCAGAGCACAGAGCAGAGTTGGCACAGGGGCGCCGGAGGAAGCAGCTCTTGAGGTGCATCCCAAAGAGGCTGGACGGAGGGCTATATATTTTTCTGTCACTTTGATTGGCTGGGAAACATTCCATGTACTTTGTGTTAGCAGACAAGATGGATTAACTACGTTTTGTCCTAGGGAAAAAGAAATTACTGGATCTGCACTGAGCCTGATGAAGGGGAGATGTGCATAAAGCAATATTATTACATTCTTTGAGTGTGCATTAAGGCAACACTTATGGGGTGAAAGTTTATGTCTTCACACTCATGTATTCATTGGACAGCATAGAATAATGTAAACATAAGTCCTGAAATTGTGCAAAACTATGGATCCTTTCATGTTAAAAATAGTCAGAATTAAAAGAATTGTAATGGCAGCTCAAAATCTGAGCTTTCTTTAATTTAGAGGCTGACATAGGATTAAAATGTGTATCCAAGAGCCAGTACCAAAAATAGGACACTGTTTGAGAAGGAAATTCATATTCATTTTTTGAAAAGAATTTATATGTATTATTTTAAACAGTAAAATTAAGTTTCAAAATACAACTATTTTTATAGTTCTTAAATCACTTGGTTTTCATTAAAAAAGGTATACATAGGAAATTGAAGAATTGCCTTTCCTGCTTTTGCTACTGGATTGTAAAAGAAAAATACGGAAAAATCATTGAGGCAAAATAAGAGATAAACAGGTATGGTTACTTTTTGATAGATTATATTGAGCTTTATAGTGATTAAATTTCAGTGAAGAAAGTTTTCCTTTCATTTTAAAAATTAGCTAATGTTATTCTAATTTAGGGAATAGTTAATGATTTTTACCTCCAAGACAGATATCCACATATATTTCAAATGGAGTCGCAGTCCACTTACTGGTTGAGAATCTATTTTGTAACTTTTAAAATTAATTACAATTTAAAGTAACTAATTCTCAAAACCTTTCTTTCTTTGTAGAAATTCATTTCTTTTATCTTTCACTTAGATTTTATTTCATGAGAAATCAGTTTTATAAATCATAGTAAAATGTGTTTTTTTCCTAATCACCAAGTGTGATGCTTTAGCAAATTCCTAACAGCACTAGCATAATGGCAAATATGCTGTCAGGAAAATTGGTGTAAGGTGTTGGAATGTACAAAAGAGATCATTGGCTATCCTTTTAATAGAATGCAGAGAGTTGTATATCTGCCCCTCTGGGATTATCTGATTGTGTGTGTCTACTTGTGGTAGACTGAAGTTAACTTGGAGAAACTGAAGTAATGCATATATTTCCTGGAATTGCATTACATGGCAATGCAAACAGTTCCTGCTCGTTCAATGCAAATGAACCTTGTACAGAATATCAATATCTATAATTCTCATTTGAATTGGTTTTTATATCTTACCACATTCTTCATTAGTTAGTGGGTTAAATAAACCCTTTGACAACTATTCATTTCTTGTTAGTCTGAAAGTCTCAATTTTATTTGTCTGAAAATTATATTTTAGCAGACATAAGATAGAAAAAAGCAACTTCAATTAGCATAAAAGTTAGTTTATTTAATGTTCCTTTAAAATAATGTTATCAAAATAGTAAATGCTGTATCTTCTTATTAAAAATAATCAAGTAAAAAGTCTAGAATGTACGTTATAGAGGAATGCTTTTTGTTTCAAGGAATGCTTTTTGTTTCATTTATTGTTTCTCAAGAACATCTAAGTGTTCAATTGTGTACATTTATTGTGTGTTGTTCCATATAGAGATAGAAAATAAATAACCAAAGAAAGCATGGCTTAATCTAACAAGAAAGAAAATATGCAAATACCTGTAGAAAAATAGAGTTCTTATTCTTTTTACTTGCATAAAAATCAATTTTATGTGATGTCCAAATTCCATATTAGACTGTACCCTAGAAACAGTGGGCAAAAAACTTTTAAAAATATCACCTAATATCACAAGAAACATCTCTTTTAGTTTGTTTTTGTTGTTGTTGTTTTCTTTCTTCTAATTTTTAAAGAATCATCATGGGAAACAAGCTAACTTGAAAATGCAAATATAATCCAGAGGTTGGTCAGTAGAAATCAGAGCAATGAGTGTGAAGTCTTCCTTCCTTTCTTTCTTTCTGAAATTTTATTTTGCCATTTATTTATTTACTCACTTATTTTTAGAAATTTATTGGAACAATATAATCATACACAATAGTGAGATTCATGACACATTCAATATGCCCACATCTCATGGTGTGGTTCCCTCCTAACCCCATCCGGCCATCCTCTTCCTCCCTCCTGGTACATACTAGTAAGATTGTTAGTGATACCTTTATATGTGCACATGATATCACTGGGTCTGTTTCCTTCCCAAACCTTCTTTTTCCCCTCCCCTGGTCCCTTCCTGATCCTCTTCACTAGTCTACTGGTGTCTCTTCTTATTATCATGAAGTTCCTCTCTTTCTCATTTCTCTCTAGCTTTCACATATGAGCTTTTCCTATAACAAAAGATTTTAAAGAAAGAACTTTCTTTAAAATTATGAAACTGTTGTAATAGAGTCATGTCATTTTTTTCCTTCCACAAAAATAAATATGAAAGAGAAGATAATCTTAAACGGTTCCATCTTATAATTATGCTTTAGGTAAAATTATGGATTAAAAGATATCCAATTTTCAGGTCTGAGGAATGAAGATTAATTTATATTTCATATCCATCTACAAAGGCAGAGTGTATGGCCATCAGTGCTGTGAGATTTCAGGCATAGTCGCAAAGTCCAACTATATACTTAATACACGCAAACTTCTCTAACCCCATGTCATGATGCCCCAACCACATAATCAATTAATAACCCATAAAAGGCAGTTCCTTAAGTAAAGCTAAAATACCTGTCAATATAAACTCCTTAATATGACAAGAATATTCCCTATCAAAAATGAATACAGACTCATACTTTTGACATAAAAATTTTCCACTTTTTAAGAAGTAGTATGTGAAGAGTTCATAATATGAAAAATAGAAAGTTCTGAGACAGAAAAAGATTATTTGAAAAAAGGAAGAAAAGGAATATGGAGATTTCTAAACATCAAGGAAAAATGTCACCAGGAAAAGAGAGAAAAAGTGTAGGATAGATGTGGGGTGTGGAGGAGGCCAAAACAAATGCAAAGCAACTTTGGCTATTGTAAAACAGCATTTATTCTTCACATTTACTGAAAAGTTCCAAGATTTTTATTTCATGGACTGTACCTAATTTTGAATTATATATGTATATGTAATATACCATTTTAGAATTATATATGTATATACATTTGAGAAAAGAGCATAATTTTATCATTTTATGATTTAAAACTAAAGACCATTTATTACATAAGATGAATTATAGTAAAATAAAATATTAGTCAATAGATTGATGAACGAAGACAATTCAATTGGAATTATATCATGTCCATTTTATTTTTAAGAAACTTTCTATTATGGCCACTCATATTTCCTTAGGACTGTTTATAAAGAAGTAATTTCTACTTTATATTAGCCTCTAGTCAAAAGTTCACTATTACTATTTTTATGGCAGCTTGGAATGCATTTATCATTTCTCTTACACAATATTTACTAGAGACAATTCACAAAAGATATTATTTTACATTATATAGGAAATTGAGGGGTTTTTTTGTGTGTGTGTGTGGCACTCGGGATTGATCTTAGGGGCATTCTATCTCTGAACTACACCCACAGTCCTATTTTTTATTTTTTATTTTGAAGCAGGGTTTCACTAAGTTGCTGAGGCTGGCCTCAAACCTGTGATCCTCCTGTCTCAGCCTCCCTAGGGCTGGGATTACAAGTGTGTGCCACCATGCAGGTTGGAAATTAAGTTATGAGATAAATTTCCAGTGATTATAAAATTCATGATGTCTTAGTTGGTTGTTCTTGATTTAATCACAAAAATAACATGATCACTTTTTTATGTGAAATTTTTAAGGGTAAGAGTCTTCAAAAATCTTGGGACAAGATAGGAGAAAATAGGAAATAAAGAGATTAATGAAATTAAGAAGCTTTAAATTACAGAAACTTATCTCCCATAATGTTCTAGATTATTAAGATATGATCCTTGCCAGATGTGGTGTTGAACACTTGTAATCCCAGTGACTATGAAGGCTGAGACAGGAGGATGAAAAATTTGAGGCCAACTGGGCAATTTAGCAAGACCCTATCTCAAAATAAAAAGGGCTGAGGCTATAGCACAGTGGTAGAGTGTCCCTGAGTTAGATCTCCAGTACCAAAAAAACCCACTAAATAACAATGACATGATCCTCATAATAAGGTAACTTTAGCATTAATTTAAGATATTAATGCTGTTCTGTTCAAAGTTGCCATGGAAATTTCCCATTACCACTGGAGTCCTTATAAAAGCACTTTATTTAAGAACAACTGACAATTGACATAAAATAAATAGTAAATATGTAGTTAAATTTGATGATTTTTGACATGTGAAATGTGAATTTGTCTAGAGACTTATCATAGCAATCAAGGTAATGAAAATATCAATCATTCCCAAAGGTTCCTTCTACCTTTTTTCTTCCTTCTAGATCACCCTACAATCCCTACCTTGGCCCCAGATGGCCCTATTTGTGACAGTAACTAACTAGTTCTTTTGAAGATAGACATTAGTTAAATAAGCGATAGATCTGGACTTCAGTGCAGAGAGCATACTTTAACTTTTGCATAAAATTAAGAAAAAAATCTCTCTGACTTCTTTGAATCTGAGTAGTAAATTAGGCTAGCAAGAAACTGGTCTATGAAAGAGTGGTAGAATGTAGTAGGTGAGAGACAGAATTTTATTTCTTTATTTATTTGTACTGGGGATTGAACCCAGGGACATTCTAACTCTGAGGCATCCGCCTAGCCCTTAAAGAAAATTAAGTTTGAAACAGGATCTCTGTAAGTTTCTGAGGCTGGCCTGGAACCTGTGATCCTCCTGTCTCAGCCTCCCAATTACTGAGATTACAGATGTGCCTTGTTTTTTTTTAATTCTTTTCCTTCGGTGGTTAAATGAAACTTCTGAAATTTAAAAGAAAAAGGTGACATGATTTCTGGCATCTCAAATGCTAAAGACTGGGCCACCATAAATCTTTGCATGGCTTGTACAGTACACATCCAGGAGATGCTATTCCATCACTGTCTACAGATTTCTTACTCAAAGTGTGGTCCACAGACCAGGAGCAGTGACATCACTTCTGGGAGCTTGTTAGAAATACGAAATTTCATATCCCATCTATTGACCAGAACCCACATTTTTAATGCAATTCTAGGTGATTTGTAGGTCTATGTTCATCAAATTTTAAAAGCACTTATTTGAAGAATGCACTGGAGTTGGGCCATGTATTACTTGCCGGGCTGTACCCCTCTGTCTGTAATAACCCGGGTTGCGAAAAGGTTTTCTGAAGAAGAGCAAGGTGACTTGGGGCTGCTGAGCTGAGTTATGCTTTTGTGGCTAATACATAGAACCCCAAAGGAGCCCACTTTTCTCCCTTGTTTCTCTTCCCTCTCTCTTTCCCAGTACTTTCCTCTGGGTTCCATCTGTCAGCCTGAGCTTAGGTCTGTCAACCACAGCACTGGGAGAAACATTGCTCCAGCCCACTCAATGCCTGTTGAGGATATTGGGTGCATTCTCTCCCCAATGCTGCTTGGACCTTCAAAGCCTGTGATAGTTGGTTTGGTTTGTCAACTTGACTCACCCCAGATCATGTGACTTTGGTTGTGTAACAGCGGATTGAACCGGAAGTCCTGCCCTAAATGCGGGTAGCAGGGTTCTGATAGGTGCAGGACTTGGATAAAAGAAGGAGAAAGCCACGTAGAGGGAGCTGCGACTCTTCCTGAAGAGAATGCATCTGCTTTCATCCGATGCCGTTTCCTTGAGGAGCTTCTTGATCTTCTGCTCTCGTCTGGGATCGTCGGCCTCCAGTCTTCGAACTGAAGCTTTGCTGTCGTTTCTCTGAGGAGCTTCCTTGTCTTCACATCTTGGACTGGACTGAATTGGTGGTTGCTTCAATCCTGGGGCTCCAGCTCTTGGACCGCCCGACCGGCTGCTGATTCCTCTGATTCTTCACGTGCAGTCGAAACTCGGGACTGCATTGTGAGCTGATCCAATAAATCCTTTTTTTTTCCCCTTCATTCTGTGAATTCTGTTGATCTGGTGAACCCTGACCAATACAAAGCCACAATATGAAGTGCTGGTTTAGTTCCATCAGAGGCATCCAGAGAGTGGCCTGCTAATGCTCAAGAAAGTAGTATGTATATCAGGAACAGGCAGTTGGTGTTTGTATAGATACATGCTGCTTTTATCGCTTCCCTTCTAAGGGTAACTCACACATTCTGAAATAACTATATTGTGGGAAGTTGGCCAGCCTTATTATAGATAAAAACTTGACTGGATGTGTTAATCATTGGCTGGATAAGAAGGGGGAACATTCACCCCCCAACCAATTTCCCCTGGCTATTTTGTTCATTCCCAGTAGCAGCTGGAGAAGAGACCTGTGTGCTTCACTATACTGTCAAGTGCCAGGTTTCTAGGTAATCAATTAGGACAGCAAGTCAATGTGAAGATAAAAATCAAAACTTTGATCATTTACTGAGATCATATAAGCAAGAGGCAAAATTAGGCTCTCTAATGCTCTGTTTTTCCCACAGAACAGCACAGGCAAAGTTATGGGGGGTCAGCACAGATAGGGGGATTTTGTCACTGCTGAGGATTCCTGAACAAAACTTTGTTCAAAACAAAACAAAAACTTTTGTTGTTTTATGGACCTATAAGTCCAAGGTAAGGAGGAGAGGAAAGTGCTAGGAGTTGAAACATACCTAGTACCAAGTAGGAAAAAAGTGTCTTAGTCAAAATCTCTTGATAAAGAAGCCTCTAAATGGAGAAACCTGGCTAGGAATGCAGGATATGCATTTAGCAGAATTGGCCCTGGGGACCTGCATCCATAACTACAACTCCCTCCAGAAAACTGAAATGTGCTTACCAAGTATCATGTGGGCAGCTTCCCTTAATGTATGGCCAGCAACACAGCATCACATAGAGGACTGGGCCTGGAGCTGCACTCCTCAGATACAACATAGAGGCACTGAATGCAAAGACTTAAAGTACACATGAAATGGGGAGTTCTGGTATACCCATGAAAGACTGCTTGCCTGGAACTCTTTAGCTTTGCCAACGTATGTGTTTTAGGTGGTGCTGCAGGCATCTCCGGCTACTCTATGAGACAGGACTCTAATAAGCAAGAGGGTCTGATCTGAAGAGTTCATGCCAGCTTGCCAGGGAATACAAGACATTCTTTCTCAACGGAGGTAATGTCCTTGAGCAATGCCACTTAAGAGTTTTCAAGTGTCTGCTTACCTGAGGGTAAATATTAATCTTTCTTTTTAAAACTCTTTTGGAGCATTATAAAGTCCTGACAATACAGAAATTGAGGTCAACTTATTAGCTGGTTTCAAGAAGTGATATTTTTCCATGTCTCCAGGTGCTGGGTGGCAGTTTTGATGAAAGGTGATACTCTACAAAGAAGAGTATTTTTTAATCTATTGGTTTAAGCAGTTTTAGATTATATTTTGCTGATTCTCTTACAGAAATGCCTATAACAAGACTCCAAGACTCAATTCCTTAGAGATATTTTCTCCAAACATAAGCACAGAAATGTTCTCTATGTGTTTTTCAAATGTTTTGTTGAGTTATAATATTTGTAGATTTTTGTGAAGTACATTATGGTAATTCAATACATGTATACAATGTGTAATAATGAAATTAGAGTAACAAGAACTTCCATCTCTTAAAACATTACTCATTTTTCATGTTGGGTGTTTCAAAGTCTTCATTTCAACACTTTTTTTTTTTTTGAGGTACCGGAGATTGAACCCAGGGGCGTTCTACGTCTGCGCTACACCCCCGGCCCTATTTTTTATACTTTATTTTGAAACTGGGTCTCACAAAGTTGTGGAG